>VUQI01055420.1:0-49191 GCA_015106735.1 Paratilapia polleni | reverse complement strand
CTACCTAAACTTCTCTCCCACAGAGGTCGATCATTTTGTTTATCCAGCGTCATACGCAGAACTGATGTAAGACTATCAACAAAATGATCGACCTCTGTGGGAGAGAAGTTTAGGTAGCTGCTCTGCATTGTGTTGGCACATGGCATTGAAGAAGATAAAAGTGGAGGAATTACATCCTTAAACTTAGTTACAGCACTTTCAGAAAGACATCTACTGTAATAAAATTTATTCTGCACTGCAGTGCAATCCATTATTGTAAATTCAAAAGTTACTAAGAGATGATCAGATAAAAGATTGTAAATGCTCTAAATGAAAATATTTGTATTTGGAATTTGGGAGTTATGTTGTCAGTAGTTTATAGAATAAAACAAAAATGTTCATTTTACTCAAACATGTACCTATAAATAGCAAAATCAGAGAAACTGATAATTTTGCAGTGGTCTCTTATTTTTTTCCGGAGCTGTATATACACATATCACATTAGCAAAACATCTAGTGATAAAACAGTCAATAATAACTGGAGATGAGATTGGCTGTGCCAAATGAAGGCAAAAGGAAAGTATTTTCTTTTGTTGTGCAAAGAAGATCAAACAGCCAGGTGTGTGTTTTCAAAGTGATACTGTCTGGGATACCCAATATTACTCTTGTATATCATCAAAAATAGTCATTATTACTGTAGTGGTAACTGTTGTGTAGTTGTTGAATAAAACTCATGATAAAAATAAATATACCTAGCAGGACAAGCTACTGGAGTTCCCGGTTAAGGTGATTAAAACATTGATGTGAAATGCGTGGCATGCCAAGCTGTGTTTGATGTCTACAAGGGTTAGCTGTCGGTCAGTAATTGACTGCTATTTAGCTACAACAGGGCAGTAAAGTTATGTCCAGTCACTTAATGCTGTATAATTTCTCAACACAGTACTGTTGATGTTGTTGGACAGCAAAAAGATATTTTGCTGACTAAAAACCCACGTTCAGCCAGGTGTACAATGCTGTGCAAAACTCTTGAGCCACCCTACATTTCTTTATATTTTTCTAGGAAAACAGGAAATAGGTGCAGCAATTTATTGAAACATGTGCATACACACATGGAAATATGGTTTATAAGGCAACGTTTTTCGTTCTGTACTCTGTCAAGATGATCCCACACTGCTTCAATAATGTGGCTCGGGGGAGGCCAATCCATGACTGATGTGTCTTTCTATCCAGGTATGCTTTTACTGCATTGTTAGCATGTTGGGATCATTGTCATTATGAAAAATGAAGCTGCTGCCAATCAGACTCTTTCCAGATGGTATTGGATGGTGGATCAAAATCTGATGGTGCTTTTCTGTGTTAATAATTCCATCAATTTTGACAAGATCTCCAACACCAATGGCTGAAATGCAGCCCAAAACCATGACAGAGCCTCCACTGTGTTTTAGAGATGGCTGCAGACACTCACTGTTGTATATCTCTTCTGATACCCCCATACATACTGACAAAGATTTGAACAAAAAATTTAAAATTTGGATTCATCACTCCATAAGACCTGTTGCCACTGATTTTCAGTCCAGTTCTTGTGTAATTTGGCATACCTCAGCCTTTTCTCCCTGTTTCCTTTCTTTAAGAATCACTTCTTGACATTCATTCCATTCTGATAAGGTTTCGACAAACTGTACATGGGTCAACTGAAGGGCCAGATGTATCTCTCAGATCCTTTATCAGGTATTTCCTGGAGTTTTTCCTATTTGTTAAGGACATGATTTTCACATACTGTTCATTAGCTGCAGCTAGATTTATTAGGCCTGCCACTTCTTCTCTTGTCCTCCACTTGTCCAGTTTCCTCAAATTCCTTAAGGACACACTGCACGCCATGGTGAGATATGCCAAGTTTTTGACTAACAGCTCTTTGGCAATCACCTTGTTGGTGCAAAAATACTATTTTATGTCTGTCAAACAGTGTTATCTTTGGCATTTTTTGTAAGAAATGGGAACAAATTATGTGTTTTTGCAATAAGCTGCTAGTACCAAGTGCCTAAAGACACAATTTAAAATTGATTCTTTACTAAATTTTCTGTTATGCGTAGACACAACACTGCTTCATCCATTGAGTTAGTGCTTTTTTATGCTTGAATTATTCATAGGTCAATTTTAAGTGGCTTAACAAAAAAAAAAAAAAAACATTCCTCTGAAAATGGTCAGGTACAAGGACTGGATTGAAAATGAGTGAAAAAGCAGCCAAAAACTTTGAAAGACCTTCAGAAAACCTGGAGAGTTATTGCTCAAGAGCACTTTTAAAAAATGACAAGAAGGTCTGGCTGCTCGGAAGCAAAATATAAAGAAATGAGGGGTACCTCAAGACCTTTACACAGTACTGTACAGAAACTAGCATGTAATGCATGTTAATCACCAGATGACACCAATAACAATTTTGTATTTCAGCTCATTAAATAAATTAACTATATCAAATTAAATGTGAAAATGGGAAAACCTTGCATACAGCAATCCTCTCCCTGATTTTATAGGAACAATTGTATGGATAAGGTATTGTGACAGGGCATATCGTGCTTTATGGGGGTTGTTATCACAATGGCACACTCTGGATCAAACCCTGATTCTGTCTATCTACAGTGCATTTATTGTTATCCCATTCTGCTCTAAAGTTATGTGGCATTATGTGATGCTGGCAGTAGGGTCAGCCTTGGGGTTAGTTGCATGCTGTCATACACTTGGGAGATAAAGTGATATAGTGCTCCCACAAGTTTATTTCAGAATTCTTTGATAACCATGAAAAAGTGAGTATCTTTATCTCTAGGTCTGCAGTAACATGGTTTATTTTGTAAAAATCAAAGTAAAAAAGAATATTAACTTTTATTCCTCTTGTCAAATCATCTTTAATTATGTAATTTTCAATGGTGTTCCAAAGTAATGACTAAAAGTTGTACTCAAATGACTGATTTAATTAGGATAGTCATAACAATGACCCAGAATTCAGCAATTTATCACAACTTCAGCAACAGAGACAATGATATGCATGACTTCCTCAGCCTGTCCATACAGAGACGTCACAGATGGAAGTAACGGCAAAATGTGATTCAGCCTCAAAGGCATTTTGTCCTTTTCCTTTATTTGAAAAGACAAGTTGAGTGTTTTTTCGCCAGCTGGTTACATACCAGATAACACCGCTGCAGAAACATATCAACAGTTAGAGGCCACCGGGACATTTCCAGTCTTCATGTCTTTTTCATTCTTATCCTCTTCCACCGTGTCTAGTCACGTACATAAAGCAGGCAGCACTATGAATGTAAATGCATGTAGACCTTATCTCAAGGCATGCCCCATCGAGAGACCTTTGGCAAAGCGAGGGAACCAGGCTGCATTATTCACAGCCACAAATGAAACTGTACCCCCATGAGAGATAGCAAACCCAGGAGAGAACACACACACTTGACCTGGCCTTCTGTTCATGCTGTTTTCACATCTTTCGGCCCCTATGAATCCCTGCAACACTGTAGAGGCGCATACTGAACAACCAACCACATCCCCACGGACTGGCTCCAGGCAGCTCAGATTAGCAATGGGAACCGTTTGCTTCGAAACACAATGATAGATCCCTGTGAAACAAGGACCCAGTAAAAGGCACGAGCAGTTCCTGAAATGTGTCAGACGACCTTGTTGTGGTGAAGATTCCCTGACACGCAGCGTGCCAATAAACAACTTTTGCTGTAAAGTTTATGCCAGTGGCTTAATAGCTTGTATTTTCATTGCCACAACACAAAACAACGAAAACGACTGATGGTGATTTCACTGTTCATTTCGTTATGTTCATAGGAGTATGGCTACTTTTGAAGCTAATTCAATTCCGTTCTATACTTTTTAGTTTTGCTCAGAAAGGTGCAATTTTCTCTGCATCTGAATGCACTGCTTAAATCTAGGCAGTTAAAACAGGGAACAAGCCACTGAGTTAAGAGTGGATAAGCTAGTAACCAGTGAGTCAGAAAGCATGTCAAGGAATGTGTAAATAAATGACAAAGCTATTTATTATCTGAGTCAGCGACAACTTGATTGAATAAGTGAGACGATGAGCAAGTAACAGTGATAAGTAGAGCACCTTAACAAACATTTTCTCTATCCATATTGCCCCCAGGAGCGAGGCCACTAACCCTCAAGGCTCTTGCCCTGGGCCAGGATATCCTGCTGCACCATGGCCCTCTGGGATGCAAGGGCAGCAGTGACAATCCTGATGTGAATGCAGAGCCCGAGCTTTAGTCAATAAATCACTGGCTGTGACTGATGTGCTTGAGCATTGAACCTAAGCGTTTGAAAACGTGGCACATTTTCTATAGAGTCACATTCCAACCATTCTGTCAGTGCAGATGGACTCAGAGGTATGGATACAACAGAGTGCCGTGTGAAAACACTTTCTTTTTTAGAGTATCGTTGAGATAAATCTCAGCATCTTGCATGCGGCTTTGTTCGCCTGCATCCTAGATATTCATGTGCAGCTTGTAGACGCATGGTAAAAAGCTAATATTTGGTGTCATATGGGATTAGATCACCTGATTGGACAGATAATTGGACTCTGTCCAGATACTGGACATCATCCAGACATGTCATCCACGAATATGCCCATATTTAAAAACATAGCAATATTGAGTTTGGGGTGTTCATTTCATCTATTCATTAATTGTTTAAGCTTTACTAATCCACACCTCACTTGAAGCTTTGAATATTCGCAGAAGCTTCAAAGTCTTAATTAAAATGCAGTAAAATATTGCCCCAAAATGCAGTAATGTATTCCAGAGTTTTCTTTACCATTTAATAATGAAAGCCTGAATAGGTTAATTTGCCTAAAAGACTCACTATTACAATACTATGAAAATTAAATTCTGGCCTTCATGGAAACTTTTGTGTCCTCTGTTGCTGTTACAAAAGCTCCCCCTACCACTACAAGCATATGTTTGTTTGGAAGAAAATCCATTAATTTGGAATTAATGGATTTAAACAAAAGTAGATTTTTTTTAAAAAAAATTACAGACTGATGCAAAAATGTTGTTTGTCTCTCTGGCTAATTTATCCCTTCATGACACCAGTGCAGGGTGTGAATCTTTCATACAGCTAATAATTTAAATTGTGTTAAGGTTTTAAGTTATGCTTTATCTGTGCTCCAGTTTTGCTGAGTGAAATTCTACTAATTTATTTACTGTATATGCAGTATTTCGTTCTAACATGTTAGAATCAACAATACAGTGCTTTGCAGTATAAATGAAACCTGGCAGCATGCGGATTGTGCTGTATGCTACATCTCTGAACATGCAGCTAACATAGAGTTACAACAATCGTCTTAAGAAATATATGAAGCCCCTTTAATCTTTAATGTATGTATTCATCAGTACACATGCACTGTATGTGTCCAGATGGCTTGTGTGTATCTGCGGAGTGTCATTTCCACTCGCTCGCTCGCTTTGCTCACAAAAAATACGATCACTTCAACCAAAGAATACTAAGTGTTGAATATCGTGTGGGGAGGGAAAGATTTGAATTGCAAAGAGGAAGGAATTATAAATAAGAAGTGACAGTGACACTGCCAGGGAATGGCTTGAATGCTGAAACATTTGGATTTGTAATTACGTCTCCTTTGCAATTCAAATGATTTCTCTTGCACAGTCTATGACTTTCCGCCACCTTTTCAGAATTGAGACCCATTAATGTCCATTTCTGGAGTGTTACTTTAGGCTGTTTGCACAGTTTTGGGTCCCAAGGAGTAAAGTCTCATACACTTCAACAGTTTGAAGCCGGCCCTGCAAGGACATTATTGATTTGCAACAACTCCCAGTAACGGATTGAAATGGACCTAGCGCTGCCTGTGAGGGCTAATTCCCCTCCCACTCACCTGAATCTGATCGCCAGTGTTTCTTGTGTTGTTGTGGTTGAGAAGTACAATACAGAAATTATTCCTTTTAAATAAACATGACTCACTGATATGTAATTTATTAATAATGTAATACATGATAACATTCAGAGTAAGACGATTAACATTCAACTCTCCAGCTTTCTGAAGCTTTTAACTTTTAACTAATTGTTTTAGATTTTTAGGTTGCAAATTTACTCTATGACCCAGCAGGTGGCTGTTTTCAACTAGAGAAAAGAGTAATAAATGGACTCACACCCACAGTATGCCAACAGCAGAATGTTAGTGACAAACTGAGCAAGGTAACACTTAATATTTGGCAGAGGGCAAACCTAAAAGTAGAAAAACATTTGTCCAGACTGAAAAGGAATAATAGTTTTTTTCCTCTATGAATAGACAAGAGCCTTTGCTAAAACTGTTAGGTATGCTTTGTGGTTTGTCATAGAGCAGCCACGTATGAAGGCGCTATCTAGCTTTACACCTTCACCATCACTTTCTTTAGATTACATTACTTACATGTGTATAAGTATATATTGCTTTGTACAAAGTGATTGATGTGGCATTTTCAGAGATAGTTTGGTTTTCAGAGAGTTTTGGTTTCAGCCATAATCTGTTTGGTTTAGTCTCACCACTCTCATCTGCCCGTCTTTTAGCAACATAAAACATTTCTGTTCAGTAAAGTGTCCGATAAAGTCACTGTGTAGTGCCTGCTTAGCCCAGCAAAGTTAGGAGAAGGAACACGATAGGGCTGGGCAATTAATCGAAAATGAATCAAAACCGACATTCAGTCAAATCGATGTAATATTTCCTGTGTTGGTTATTTCGTTTTTTTTGTTGGTATGTTTATTTCTTTGTTTTTTTGTTTTTTAATTCTGTTACTACTTCCCCCAGTATGTACTGTCCCTTTTAAAACATACTACCATGTGTGTTGTCACATTACTCCACCCCATCCAGCCTGCCACAGGGAAGCATCATGGAGGAAAACACCAAGCCATTTGGACACATTTGTGTCAATCATTACTGAAAAGAAAATTATAGTAATATAAATAAAAGTCATAATTTAAGTAAAAATGTTCAATTAATCGTGATTTTGATTTGAGGTCATATCACCCAGCATTAGAACATGATGTAGACTTCAGTGACTAATAGATGTGCTATTTCCCTCAAGTGGTGTAAGAGACCAATATGGAGTAAAAGCTTAATAAATACTTGAATTTTGCTGGGGGGTAAAACATATATTCGAAATGCCGTTCTCTGCTGAACACGGTGCTCCAGATTGATTTAACCTCCTGAGAACCTGTGTCCTCATATTACATTTGGCTTTTCAGCACCTTAAACTTCATTCTGCTCAACATAGACCTGTTGCATCCCATGCATCCCAAAAACAAGAGCTTGGGGCTCAGGACTTTAAAAAAAAAATAGCACAATTTGGTGATTTATTGCAATCAATCACCTCTTCTTCTTCTTAAGAATGAAGCTTGCAATAATGGATGTTTAAAGGAAAAAAACAGAAAAGGAAAGGGAAAACAGAATTTATGTAGAAAGAACACAATAGAATATTACCTATAGAATCTTAAGTAAGTATTGACATAAATATAAAACTCTGGCTATGCTGCTGGCTGAATACTTGATTGTTATTGTTTGCTATATGTTCATATATATTGCCAAATGTGCCTAGGTAAACAACATTTTAGATTCGATATTGAATAAATACTCAATGTCAATCAACTGCAAGTTCATGTTGCAGTAGCCCATCATTGTAATTAAACTTTGACTTTGACTAGAAAATCACTGTCTTCCAGCCCCAGAATTGGCTGCCTGGCAAACAAACATATATCAGAACTGTATTGATAGCATATATAAAAAAAAAAAAACATACAAATAATACAATGAGGATTATCAGCCCTCTAAATGCTGGTTATCTGTCAAATGGTATGGAATGAAATTGTTCAAAAGCAAGCCTAATCATACTAAGAAAATCCACTTATTTATAGATACTGGAAAGCAAATACGAAATGCTCAGTCTTTAGTACAGAACTCCCATCCATGTGCCCTTAGCAAAGAATTTCACTCACACTTGCATAAGTTTTGATTGTACTCAATGGCACCTCAGGCTTCTGTATGCAGCTGTGTCAATATGAAGCAAGCTGCTGTTCCAAATGAGTGCTTTCAGCAAACTCACCCTAGAAGAAAATTTCTGAAAATTTCTGAGAAATAAATGGTTTACCCAGTTCGAGACAGAAACTGAGGATAATGTATGAAGGCACATGATGCCATTTGTCATTGTTTACGAGACATGTCCTCCCCCCAAATCAAGATCTGATAAGTCAGTCCTGACCTACAGGATATTTTATCACAGTCACTCGAGCTCGTTGATGTTTATGATGATACATGCCTGTTGGTATTTCATATTCCTCATCATTACACTGGCCTTACAAGCCATCATTTATGAGATATTACCCAGTTTAAGCTGTACGAGGATGCCTGTATTCAAAGCCAACTCTGAATTCTTCTACATCCAGTTTGACAGCTCACAAAAATAGCTTTGCTTCAAATGACTGTATGGTTATGAATAATTTTATATGTATATATATATATTGATTTTAACTACGCTTTATGTATCACTGCTTGGGTTTGCTTTGTTGTGTGCTTCTGTAACACAAAATTTCCCCCTGTAGGATGAATAAAGCACCTTCTGTCTTTTAAGGAGCTGCATGTGCACAATCAAGTATCTTCCATAACTGCATGTTCATGCACATGCACACACACGCACACACACACACGGACCTACATTGAAAAATACCCAACCCACATGCTTCCTCCCATATTCATTTATTTGTCCAGAGTGCCTCATTAGGAACTGATGCTACACTTGCATCACATACGCAGACTCCCTCACTCCACAGCCACAGCTGACAGGCCAGCGGCCTGTGTCATTGTCATCATTGCAGTCCATGACAGGCCACTTCACTCTGTGATGAGTGTAAATCCTGCATCAGCGCTGACTCCTCTCGCGGGCCTGCCACTGCTGGCACACAGTGTCACTCCTCATCATGTCCCCAGACGGACAACTCACCACTTTTCCTTGTCCCACTGCCATTCAGTGACTGCCTGGCAGCTTTTAATCTGACCTCCCCCTCTTGGTGCACAGGGATAGTGGTGAGTAACTAGCTGTAATTACTCCAATGAAATTACCTTTTGTCTGTGTGTTAATCCTCCTTACCTGCTCTGGGCAAAGCTACAGACTGTCATTGATCGCTGAATAATGTGATGCTGGATTAACTTTGATGGTTAAAAAAGGTCAAACCTTAACAAGTTCACACTCGTGTGGAGTCATCAGCTACCATTATGCATCAAAATAGCACTTCAGGTTTGCTGTTGGTTATAAGTTTCACACCCATCAGAGTCAATTTAATACGTTTAGTTTTAAACATTTTCCCCAGATCTATGGGATCAGCTGAGGAGTGACACACCACTACTTGTTCTGTCAGTCAGACAGTATAACAGTCATTCTACTTAAAGCTTGTTGTACATTGCCGTTACTTTGACATTACTATTTCTCCAGTAAAATATGTCTACCACCACTGCGTTGCCATGAAATGTAGTATTGGACAGACATTCATGGCCCCCTCAGGATGACTTTGTAATAACTTTTTTGACACCTCACCTTCTATTTAGCAACTTCTGCTCTGCACCTCCGTATTAACACTCCTTAATTTGAATCCATACAGTAGGTGTCTTCACACTAAGTTTATGGCAGAATGTGGCACACTTCAAGTATGCAGTATGTGTATTTATAACAGGGAAAATGATGAGTGTAGAATGCTGTATACGCTTCACACTGGCCTTCAGTAGGTGACAGTCTGTAGCCTCCCCTTTGCTCTTTGGGGAGGGAGAGAAGGAGCAAATTTCTAGGCACCAAGAAGACGGTACACCACCACTGCTGATGGCGTTGCTACTGCTAGTTTCCAACAAACAGTGGCAGCTTTTCATTGATGTTAAATGCGTTTTGCCATGCATATTAAATTGTCATTATCACTGTAGAGCAATTTTGTATTATGTGAAGTCACAACAAGTTGTGAAAGTACGGCAGCTAGTGCAACAATCGCAATCAAATGATGACATCATCTTTTCCAGTAAGTGCACAGCTTGCCATGTTCAATGAGACACAACAATATCTGTTCCAAATGAGTGCTCAACACAAACGAGTAGTACTAGTAGTGTACTATTTGGAAGTGTACTAACAAAAGTATCCACAATTTTTTTGTTAACGACAAAATAGCTAAACGAAACTAATGACAGCAAATTAACAATGCTAACCTGCAAAAATTAGATAGGTTAACTATGTCATCGCAAGCTTGGATAACCTGCTACCTCTAAAAGCTGCTAGAAAGGCTGTATATTTCTCTTACAGTCTTCTCTGCTATCATGAGTAAAACTGTATAGGGGTTTCTAAAAATATTACTTTTTATTTGTATGTTTTGATATTCAAGGGTACCATTGGGTATCTTCCTAAAGTAAGGATTTTAGGAAATCTGCATCAGTGTCAAAAAAATATTGTATTGAGACGAGACAAAACATTGTAGCTTGTCTTTACAGAATTTGTGCACATAATTAGCAACAGTAAGTGCATGCTGTTAATACTGTATACTAGTCATTTTTTTGTTAGTGCCTTTACTTCACTTTCATAAACCTTTCCTGCCTCTGCTGGTGACTTCTCAGCCTGTACCATCCGATTTCCCAAAAGAGCCTTTGTGCAAACCACCCTCATTTTATTGTGAGCTGATGGCGTCAATGCTCAGATGTGTCATGGAAACCAGGTCGCTGAATTCTCTATGGAATGCGCGCACACACACACACACACACACACACATACACGCGCGCACACACACGCATACACGCGCACATATCCACATAAACCTACACATGGTTTAGGGAGTCTGTTTTAATGGGAATTCATCAAGCACTTATTTTTAGTTGAGAGCATTCACTTTAGTGGTAATACAGCATAGTACCTGCTGCCAACTCACAGCAGTAGGATTCCTTTATCCATATTGCAAAGCAGGATGTTTGTGGGAATCTCTCAAAAGATAATTGATTATACACCATCTGTTACTGAAGTCTTATCACAGGAATCTGTGGCAATCCAGACTGTAATTCAGTGTTTTTAGAGTCAAATACAAAAAGGAAATATCTTGGAAACAGAAGCCAATTAGCTGTTTTGTTAGTGATGTTTGCATTCAGCACATCAAAACCCATAAATCTTCTGAAAAATTGTTGACCAGTGTGACCCCCGAATGTTGTTCGCTCGAGGACTGTATTAGAACCATCCAATGAAATTCTTTTAACAGTCAGTCAATAGCAGTCTTTTGTGTTTATCAGAAACACACTGAGACAAAACATTATCACTCCTAAGTAAGGGTACTCATGAGATATTTTTGTTTTATTTTAACACTGTGAATTTTCTGTTTTTGTGGCTATTGTGGCTCTCTGGTTCCTGCTAACTTTGCATTTTCTGCCTCTGTTGTAGAGATTCAAGGAACAAAAAGCGTGCAAACAATCTATCGGAGGAGCTAGTGTAAGCGCCCTGCAGCTTCCCAACAACTGTGACTTTTACAAAACATTTCATTTTCAAGTTTGATTGATAAAGCATTGATGACCCAATGGCATATGTTAATGTTCCAAAGTCTTCTCAGTTCTCTTTTTAAAGATTGTTCATTTGGATATTTATGCTGATACACATATCAAACACATGTAAAATAAAATTTGCACGGTTCCTCACAGAGAGAAAGTGTATCACTTTTGTTACAGTTCATGTGTATTTCTGTATGTGACTGCAGGCCAAGAAATGGGCTTTAAAACCAGAATTTTAAGCACCTGAGAGCACAGAGTAATTGAGTCATTAGTTTTGATCAAGGACCCTATCAGCCTTGTGCAGATATATTATGGTCATTTTGTAGCACAAGTTAAAGTAAGTTAAATCCTCTTGGTTTTATTCTTTAAAATCAGTTTCCCTCGAGGTTACTCGGTAGAAAAAATTCCTCTCATGTTGAAGGAAATTAAGTAGCACTCGGAATCTAACTAAGAAGGAAATGGAATTAAACAAAACTGACTGCAATTGAGTGTAGCCAATAAAAAGAATTATCAAATTAAAATGTTTTTTAATCACATTCCCTCTAATTCTGCCTGTTCCATATAATCCATGACCTACCAGCCACAATCAAATAGCAGTATGGTCTGTCGTGCACCTTATTACCTTATTCACCCAACTCCTCACATCACGCTAAATCCCATTGATATGTACAAGGAAGCATTGATTACATTTTGTCTTTCCATTTAATCCCGCCGGGTACATGAGCCGTTAATGTTTAAATCAAAATCAATACATAACTTAATCATTCAAACTCAACTCTAATTTGTTTGTCACAATCGATTGCTTTGGCCTGAGTGCGCTGTCTGCCCCTCTCGCCGTCAATTAAGGTGTGATGTGAGCAGAGTGTAGCTGCTGGATAGGAGGGGTGGGGGGGCTTATGATCAGCTCTGCTGACATTATGATCTATCAAATGTTATGACCTTGGGGATATTAAGTAGAACTAATAAAGAAGCAATACTAGTAGAAATGAAACGACAGGGATGATTTCTCATTCCACAGAGCGCGTTGTTCTGGAGAATACAATTAGAGCACGGGTGATCCTCATTTATACAGGTGCGTTTATATTACGAAGATATCGTTTTAACATATTCTTCCACATGCAGTATTGCAGCTGCAATAAATTCTCAATCTCATATATAATGCATACATTCTGTTTCAAGTCACAGCTCTGGATAGACTAAATCTGCTTGATGACTGAAGTGGCAACTATAAGAGTGTTTAAAAATCTTTGCAGGAGTGATATCAAAGAAATTGTGCCTTGGCTCAAACGGACTGGCTGATTCAGTCAAAATCGTTTACATTAACTAGTATCTTGCAAGAGCACTGGAAGAATTGGGCTGAAGAGAATGGGGTTTTAAATTGGAATATACAGTAATTTACCCCTCAATGAAGAGCCTCTTACAATGCGTTAGTAGAATAAGCCTCGATCCTTAGAATACCAGCATTATAAGCAGCTGACATTAAAAACTACAACTCAGAGCCGCGGCATCTTGACAGCAGATGAAGCAAATTTTATACAACAACAGCATAATGTCTCATATAAAAATTCATCTTTTTATTGACAGCACAGATCCTTTCATCTTTGCCGTTCCCATGTGAAAATACTGTGTCAGCAACGGTTAGGCGATGAGAACCTCAAGCAGTAATTATGGTTTATATAAAGCTATGCTGTGAAGCAACTTTAAAAAAAAAAAAATCTGTACTGTATACATTGGTGCACTGCTGCCCTGAGGACACAGCAGCAGATTTTCTCATGCCACTCACTTGCTACATGTATAAGATGCCCTTGCGCAAGCTAATTTCAGACCTGTCTCTTATTAGTCCCCTTGAAACAAATTAAATGAAATCCTGCCTACGTCATTCAGATTCACAGGTATCAAGGTATTTTCTTCCAACAGCTTGGGAATAAAAAAAACAAAACAAAAAAACGTAATGCAATGTCAGTGTTTTGAAGGCTTTGGGGGATTTAAGTGCTGCTAAGTTAGAGCAACAGGAACAAATAGTCATGTCTCACTGATCGAGGTGATTTTTACAAGAAAAGGTTTGCTTTTACAAAAACAAATAAATTGCTCTCAAGGCAACTCCAACTGCAACTGCAACTCCAAATTTGGTGATTTGGGGACTTTAATTAAATGATTACATCTTCTGCCATTTAAGAAATGCCTGCCAGCATTTGAGGTTATGAAAATCTATTTCAAAACACACTGGATCAACTCAGAAATACAATGTGTTGCACCTGAATAGAAAGCTCTTTTTTGAATAGACACTGCTGAAGTTCAAGATGATCACCCAATAGTGATGACATCAACACCAGCTTCATCTCCCCTTCCAAGGTATGTAGAGGTCTGTCGGTATACAGTGGGTGGAAGTAATTTGCTTGGAATGTGGTCATAAATCTAGCCAAGTGCAGAAGCTTTATGAGGAATGCAGGGTTTATCAGCAAAATAAGGACTGATCTTTTATCTAAACTTTAACAGTACACACCGCACACTGTGAAGAGGCTGATTGTGTTAGAGCTCACTATAGAAACCAGTAAGAAAGTCATTACAGAGCATTGCAGTGATTTGTTAGTCATATTCACATTATTAAACATTATTGAGATATGTGAACAGGCCCTGTAAGTTCCCTTTACCCTGATAAAATATATTCACATACCTCAAGTTCCTTTGATAATTGTCTCCAAAGGATTTTCTTATTAAAAATAGTTTCATCTCCTTAAACTACTGTCAACTCAACCAACAATATGAGTACAGTTGGTTGCGTAACATCCTGAGAATTCTCTTTCAACCCACGTTAAAAATTTGCTTAAAAAACCATTACTCTAAAATTGTTCTTGAGAAAGAAACATTTAAAGCAAAGTTTGTGGGATTTCCTATCTTCTTTCTAATTTCTTTTTTGATTTGATTTGAGTTTCCTAGAAAGCACCAAAATCATTGTCTAAAGATAAAGACTTTGCTTTCAAGGACTGAATCACATCACTAGTATGAAAAACCTAACATTTTCAAAATGATAATTGACATTTTGTGCCTTTAAATATTTTCAATTTTGAGTGGGTGTATGATATTGAAAAACCCTGTTTTGTTATTTGGTGTCCTCTGCTTTTTTTCCTCTGCTGTAAAACCAAAGGCCTTTTTTTTTATATACGTGTTTGTTTTAGTGTTATTACTTATTCCCTTTAAAATGTATTTTTATTTTTAGTTTAAAAAAGTAGGATCTTTCTCCTCAGCATGTTTGCTAATGTATGAAGCACCATGTTCTATGCATTCAAGAATTCAAGAACACCTAAATATTGATTGTAAAAAAAATATATATATATTCAAAAATTGTTTTTCTTGCTTGCTGTACAAGGGTTATTGTATAGCAGCTAAGGCCTCAGTCACACAGGCCTGGAGAACGGTTGGTGAACTTCTGGTCTGTAGGCTCCTGGCTGTTGCTGGGTAAAATCAGTCACAAAGAGGCTGCTGCACCAAAAACCTCCTTGTGATTGCCATGATTGCTAGCAGATTTCTGCTTTCGCCCATAGTTTGCATGGAAGATGCCGATTTTAGTTGGTCTTCACTACTGGACAGCGAGTAGTTGGCGAGTGTTTGCAGACAAGTTGGCATCTTCCATGCAAACTACAGGTAACCATGACAATATGCTCGTGACCAAAACAATTGGAAAGAGGTTTTCGTTGGTTTAAGGTGTGGAAATATATACCATCTCAGCCTGAGCATTTCACAGCCAGAGAGCAGTGATACTTCAGACCGCCTCTTTGTTGCCAACTTAGTGACTTTGTTGCTAGGTTTAGCGACTTTTCATACCAATTTTTTTTTTTTAAAGCACCCAGGGAAAATTCTATGGCAGCTCCCTCTTTCCATCTGTTCTGTTCAGCAAGTGTGAGAGAAATGGGCAGCACCCAGATGGAGGCTGTGCACTGTGTGAAGGAAAAATTAAGAAAGACATTCTGTCACTTCTAACTTCGTTTCTGAGTGATCATTTTACTTGTAAATATTTCACAGCTATTATGATTAACTTATGTATGTGATGATTTTGTCATCATGGTTAATAACATCCAACCATTCCCAGACCAGACTGGCTAATTTGTAGCTCGAAAAGCTGTATTCACAAAAAACAGTTTGGTCTTTTATATATTTTTGGGTGTCTTGATCTTTGCGATTTAGAAAGCAAATTGATAAATGAAATAAAAATGACTCACTTACAAGATGATACCCACTACAGCATGTTCTTTAATTGGACACATATTTTTTGAGGGGCTCTTACAGTGATGTGTGTTGCCTGAACCTTTACGGATAAAACATTCAGCCTCTCTTTTCACTTCTAACAACCCCAGAACCCATCTGCATTCAGAAGGTGATGGAAAGATATGGCAACTGAAGTTAGAAGCGGTCTGGCAGGGGGAATGAGCAGCGGCCTTCATCTTTGAGTGGAATCGATTGCTTGTACAAGTCAAGGGAAATGAAAGAGATCTGACCACCCTTGGATTGGGTAGATCACTCACAGACAGAATCATAACAAGTGAGAGAGCTTACGGCCAGAGTGTGTGTTTGTGTGTTAGACCGATCAGGTGTATGTGCAAGGTGATGGGCAGATATTTCCTAGTGGTGTATTTTAAAGAGCTTGAGCTTGAGCATCAAATCTAATATGCTTTTTGAAATTCATTTTTAGATATGTAAATAACGCATCACATCGCTGATTGAAGTCATTTTAAGATTTTTGGATTATGCAGGGTAAGTATTTGCATGACCAATCGAATTCACAGAGGTAAATGATTGCATCAGCATTCTTAATACTGTGAAATTAAAATTGTTAGCGTGCATCAGCCTGAGAGCCTCTTGGGTTGTCAGACAGTATTAGAAATCCCATATCATAATGGGAAGACCTCCCCACTTTATGCAAGCATTTGCCAGATGTGAAGTGGTGAGAAGAGGCAGGGCTTGAACTTCTCTCCCCAGCACTCTCTAGTTCAACTTCCTCACTTTTGTATGCACAGTTCAGTGAAAACACTACAGTATGAAAGCCTTCAAGAAAAAGGTTGTTTGAAAGAGTACATTCATTCATTTTTAAATAATTCTAGGTGAGCCTGACTCTTCAGTATAAATCAAACCGAAATTGGTAATTTGCTCACATGCATGGATCCTCCGAGTTTAGGTTTTGTAGACAAGTGACCTTTGTGGTTGTGCAAGTAATAACTATTCTCTTTAAGAGACAGTGGTAGAAGTAGTGTAATATTGATGTAGAGCCTTAAAACTACATTGATGAGGACGCTGCAGTGTCCCCTGCCAACAGTGAAAAATTTTTTTTATTTAATAATGAATATGTCAACCTTTACCCAGTAGTTTTTATTTGTTGTGACTCATTTTTAGGTAACATGACTTCTTTGACTACCCTAAGTTTGATTTGATGCTGTTTAAAACAGTTCAGTTATTTTTAAGGCTCTGCAATCCCCTTGCAGGACTCTAATTTCATAGCAGTAAACACATTGTGATAGACTGCTATTAATGACGTTTGGAGCTGATACTGATTTCTAAGAAGCAGAAATAAATCCATAAAAAATTCTTTATACATATAAAATATAGAATGTTAGAGCTATGTTGAAAAGGGGGAATGATGGGGTCACTGTTTATTAACTTCTGTGCAATGTTGACTCACTAGCCACTTTATTAGGTACACGTGTTCAATTGCTCGTTAAATCAAATATCTAATCAGCCAATTACATGGCACCAACTAAATGCATTTAGGCATATAGAGATGGTCAAAATGACCTGCCGAAGTTCAAACTGAGCATTAGAATGGGGAAGAAAGGTGATTTAAGTGACTTTGAATGTGGCATGGTTGTTGGTGTCAGATGTGCGTCAACAACCATGGTGTAATAACCAGATGGTTGTGTGGTCTTCTGCACAACCATCTCTAGGGTTTATAGAGAATAGTCCACAAAAGAGAAAATATCCATTGAGCGGCAGTTCTCTAGGTGAAAATGCCTAAAGCTGAGCTGATAGGAAGGCAAGTAACTCAAATAACCACTCATTACAACCAAGGTATGCAGAAGAGCATCTCTGAATGCACAACGTGTCGAACCTTGAAGCAGATGGGCTACAGCAGCAGAAGACCACACCAAGTGCCACTCCTGTCAGCTAAGAACAGGAAACTGAGGCTACAGCTCACACGGACAAATTGGACAATAAAAGATTGGGAAAACGTCGCCTGGTTGGATGAGTCTCAATTTCTGCTGTGACATTCAGATGGTAGGGTCAGAATTGGAAAAAAATTACATGAAAGCATTGGTCCATCCTGCCTTGTTTTAACAGTTCAGGCTGCTGGTGGTGTTATGGTGCTGGGGATATTTTTTTGGCACACCAGACCTCAATCCAATAGAGCACCTTTGGGATGTGGTGGAATGTGAGATTCTCATCATGGATGTGCAGCCAACAAATCTGCAGCAACTGTGTGATGCTATCACGTCAATACGAACCAAAATCTCTGAGGAATGTTTCCAGCACCTTGTTGAATTTGGGCCGTGAAGAATTAAGGCAGTTCTGAAGGCAAAAGGGGGTCCAATCCAGTACTAGCAAGGTGTACCTAATACTAATAAAGTAGCCAGTTAGTGTAGGTTCATTTCCACAATTCATTTTTAACTTTTACTCTTAAACAGCTTATAATTACTAATACATTTTACTACTTTGGCCAAAACTTCAAAGGTCTACCTTAAAAACTGTCAAGCTTTTTGTATGTGGGAGAAGAAAAAGCCCAGCTATGCATTTAGTTAGACAAAACTTTCACAAAAATAAACTCAAACACACAAATCAACAAATGTTCCCATCTTACTTCAATTATATACAACACATGACACCCAAGCATAAAAATTACATTAGATTATTGCATTTCGCTGTGCTCCTGCTCCCTGCTCCCTTTTCTTACCTTGGTTTATCACCAACTGCGAGAGGCATGTAGGGGAGGCTTTCTCATTACTACAGTAACATTCATTTACTAATCTCACAGCAGTAGCAATCTCACTCTGCAAATGTTGTTATGGAGCTTAACACAGCTCATATTTATATTCCAGTAGAAAAGAATGAAGCAATCAGTGGAAAACAATGCAGAGACAGCCCATAAAATACAATTACACAACACAAAAGTATTAGTTGTTTGATTATGCCACGTAAGTCTCCTGTTTTTCTGCCCAGACATCTAAATCCACTGCAGAAGTTGCCAAATAAAAAACTGTGTTTAAATTCAATAGTATATATTAATACACACTATGGATGAATCTATTTTGGCATTTATACAGAAAAAAATAACATAATCTACCATTTAGACAAACAAATCATGCATGAATAAAAATGCTTCTGAAATCATTTAGTACTTAAGTTTTTACTCTCACCACTGCTCATTTTTTGTTTTAATGCAAATTTCATGCAAACTCTTTTGTTCTCATTAATAACTTGATTGTTTCATCTTGGGGATAGTACCAGCAGCAGGAATAGTCAGTGATAACTCTTGTTAAAGGCAAAGCAAATTGTCCTGTCGCGTTGTTCTCCAAAGACATTTAGAGAGCCGCAACATCTCAATCAGCGCTTGTGTAATCACACAGACATTTTTATAGCAATCACGCAGAGTAAAAGTGGATGCAGAGACTTCTGACAGAGAGCAGAGAAACTGCTGCCTCTGAACCCAAGATACTCAAATCATGTCTCTGTGAAGCCTTGATTAAAACAAATTTAGAAAGTCAAATAGCCCTGTTATAACAGACCATAGCACTTTGAGTGCTATGGTCTGTTATAGCAAAAAAAAAAGAAAAAAAAGAAAAAAGAAAGCAAGCCGAGATGTCACAGTGCTTTGTCTGTGAAGGATTATCCTAAGGAATTCTCAGCTCTCACGATAATCCATCCTTATCACTTGTCACGTTCAAAGAGGTAGAAATTGGAATGGACTCTGGGACAGGGTTGGGTAAAGGGAGAGCTTTACGACCAAGGAGAGGCGCACAGGACACAAAGTGAAACAGAGTGAGCTTCAAGTGTCTTCTCTCCCAGGCAGAGTGAGCTGTCTTCAGAGCTTGTACCTCTGAGGGTATTTTGTGCTGCTTTGTTGCAAGTTAGGCTTCATCTTTTGAGCTTTTAGTCAGAGTAAAATATTGAAATACTCACAAGAGAAATACCGATTACTCCATGTTGAAAAACATGAAGCAAGGAAGACTTTGTTTACAGTTTAATCTATTTATCTATTTAAAGTCTGCTGTACACTGGAAGAAAAAGCAGCTGTTCTGTGTGCACCAGAGGAGTTTTCATTATCACCATGTTAGCAAGATTATAAAAGAGCCACAATGCCCACGCTGCCAAGGTCTGTGGCGCCCACATTTAATTACTGTCCAGAACTCCTGACCTCAACTCAGACACCTCCATTATTATCAAAAAATATTCAAAAATATAGTCATTTTTAAAAAGGCAATAAGATCGGTATTCTGGGCTGCCCTCTGATATACTCTCTTAGAGAGCAGGCTGTTGATCTAACATCTAATTTAGTGGTCTTCATCATCATCCTCACGTCTCTGTGTCAAGTTTGCAGCTACCTGGTGACTACAATGGCTTAGCACAAAACCACTGGGAAACAGCACGTCTGGTTCAGTCCAAAACTTCAAAATAAAAGTACCAGACACTCATTGCGTCTGCTGTGAATCAGTACACAAAAACAAATGTAACAAACCCAATTATCAAACTTTTGGGAAGAAGCAAATAAATAAATCATAAACAAATAAAGTAATAATGTAAGAACTATCACACTTAAAAAAAAATGCTAGAGGGGTGCTTACACAGGAGGCCTTTCAGCTATGTTTTCCAGCTGTCCCTGTACGCCTGACGGAACAGATGCTTCTATTCTAATCAGCACACTCGGCAGAGGATGCTTTGGCTACGCAGCCTGTGTAGACATTATGTGTTGCATAGATATGGAGAAGCAGATGTACAGTGTCAAGACACATGCAGCTTGAATCCTTGAACGTAGAGCAAGCAAAGTGCAGGTGCAAGGTAAGAGGAAAGGTGACATGGAACAGCAGAGGGCTGACACAAGCAGTCCTAGGCTTACGAAGGCCACAGAAGTCTCATGCTAACAGCATCTATGTACAACTCCTTTAGCAGCACTTTCTGCCTGCCTCCCTGCCTGTTGGTCTGTCTGGAGCCTGTTTTGGGCCAGCTAGCAGCCAGATATCATTATCTCCTTGACTCAGGGCAGAGTAATCTGCCTGCCTGCTCCTGCTTTATTGAGTCGGATAAATATAATATGTGACTCAGCCATTATCTACTACAGAACAGCCCTATTTATCCAGCAGGCAGAGGCCTTGGTGCATTCGAACTGCCCTCTCTCTCTCTCTCTCTCTCTCTCTCTCTCTCTCTCTGATGGAACTAAACTCAAGTGATGGAAGCCTTTGAACAACTGTCCGTGGGATTTGCACCAGTACAGAAATCAGCAACAGGAATTAAACCTTTCATGTAGACAAACTGTGAAATGTAAATTTTAAAATAAAATGTTAAAGCTACTTAACAATTAATGATAGGTCAAAAAGACGAGTGGGGCAAGTACAGTCCTGCATATATTTCATAGACAAGTAGGCTACCGTGTAAACACACAGGCAGAAGTCTAAGCACGGCTGACTAAAACTGTTCTGCGAAAGGAACATTAAGCTTTTCACAATATCCAAAGAATACTGAATATTATTTCTACAAAAAAAAGTAAATTTTAGACACTCATTTTGGTTTTTCAACTGCTTCTGGATTAAAATATTGTATAATAATAATAACAGTTCTCTACAATCTAGTTAGAAAAATGAACCAGGAAAAGACTTATATGTGCACTGGGATGGTGTTTGTGGGTTTGGTAGGGCTCTCGGAAGCAGAAGCACGTGACAGATCCAAATAAGACTGACAGCAAACAAAATCTACAGATCAGCCACTCATCACTCTGCATAAAGATCACTGCACTCCCTATACTTTCTGTGCAACACTCCATTTCCTAAATCCTTCAGTAAGGAAAGTTAAATCATTGTTTGGATTACTTATAACAATCCCTACATCCCTATTAGGATTGCAATTCAATTAAAGGTCCCATATGATGAAAATGTGTCTTGACTTTGTTGTGAAATATAATCAGGGAAAGTATAAAGTTGCTACCAGTTACTCCTGGTGTTCCTACAATGCCCCCAAGCCTTACAAGCAAGTAATAATCTTCTCCACTTACCACAATGCAAATGGATAACCAACAGGTGTAAAAGTAACATTTGCCCATAGTCCCTCCCCCTCTGTGCTTGCTTCTTCCATCTTAATTGCAAAGGGGAAAGCTGTAGCATGCTGCTAACATGGAAGCTAAAGGTATTTCTTTTAGAAAACTGAAAAAAATATCATCTTAAGTGCAATCCACATTTAAAGTGTTCCTCTCAGAGAGCCCCTTCTGAAGATGAATGAACTGAAGTTGTTCCCTTAGTCTCATCAAAGCAACCAAATTCTACCTTGTAGAACACACAAGCCACTGGTTTACCACTGATTAGCTTGTTTGTGTCATCTGAGGCAAACTAATGTGTCAAAACATCAAATTCACACACCTGTCGAAGAGCAACTCCAGTGTACTGCAGGGTAAACTTAGCGTTTTTGTCAATGGAGTCCGGTGGCTTTAACGAGATGTCTAAAACCGCTGTCTGACAGCAACCTAAGCAGTGAAAATACTCTGTACATAGCCAACAAATAACAAAACTAACACTTTTGTGTAGTCTTGTCACCTGAAAATGAAGACCCAATGGATTACTTTTAATGGCAATGTCACCAGAGCAATAGGAAAATCCTTTTAGCATGTAGCATGGCTAATGTGACTTTTTGTGCTTCAGTCCAAACTAAACTAAGCTGGCTTTCTCCAAGCCTCTTTGTATCTGTTTGCTTCTTCCCTACTTTCTGCTCAGATATAGTCTAGGTGAATAAAGCTGAATTTCCATAAAAGCTGCTCTTATGTAAAGGTTTCTTTTATTGT
Source organism: Paratilapia polleni (assembly GCA_015106735.1). NCBI lineage: Eukaryota > Metazoa > Chordata > Actinopteri > Cichliformes > Cichlidae > Paratilapia > Paratilapia polleni. The sequence goes on along the minus strand of VUQI01055420.1, from coordinate 26,638 downwards.
TGACTGGAATGAAATACTGACTGGACTGTGGCCCATTAACTACATGAATCCTGCTAACATTAACTCAGGCTGCTACTCTGCACTGTTAAAATCCTGATTTTATGACCATGACACTGTCTGACAAAAATCACCCTCAACATAAGTTCAAAGCAGTGACTAGCCTGTACATTTTGGCTTTATTGATATGTAAAATAATCACTGAGAGAGAAGGTTAGAAGCAACATAACTTCTCATTCGGTCTGTATCTACTGCGATGCTGTCAATTGAATGAGCTACACTGCTTCCATTGGCTGCTTCTCTCTGTCACTCATAGACCTCTTCCTGAAAGGGGTGGGTACAGGAGGAACAGCAGCTCCTTTTAAAGCTACAAACGCTGAACCGGAACATTAGAGCTCGAAACAAAGGTATACAAGCATGGTAGAAAACTTGAAACATACATTATTTGGACATGATAAATTGGCATTAATTTGTCAAAAAGTAGTGAATTATGGGATCTTTAATTAAGCTTAAACCATCTCTGACTTGTGAACTTCAATCCCTGTGTTGATACGATTTCAGCAATTACTCTGATTGGACTGAGAGTTTTGTACATCTCACTGGAATTTATTTCTCTATGAGAGGCATCTGCATACGCTTGCTCAGGAGTGCTTCTAATTATATGCACACTCTAATGCACAAGATAATATTGATAAATCACATTCTGTGTGTAAAAATGCTCATGCACGCAAATTAAATACACAACTTTGCCTACAAAAGGCTGATAAATGAGGCCCTAGGACTCATCCTGAGCACAGCTGCAATACTCCAAATGATTTTACTGTTCAACTTGGGATCTGCAAGAAAAAAATGATTTACCATTAAATCTTCACTTATCTTGTCACATGTTGGGACATTTGATTATTAATGAAGACACTTGTCATTCATGTTGAAGAACATGCATCATTCATGCTACTTTTTGATGATAAAAAGAAAAAACCTGTTTGCTCTGGCACTAAAGGTAAATAGAAGCTATTGGTTTCTGGGCAGAGGTAAAAATGCAGATTTATCTAATAATGATCTGTCTGAGGAGAAAAAACCCAAAGGTCTGTTTGCATTATTTACTGGTGTTATAATTTACACACAATATTTTTTTACTAAAGCTTACTGTAGCTGGGTACTTCCACATTATTTTTTGTCTGATTTTGTTTCTTGTTTGTTACTGGCACAGTTGATTTATATAAAACCCATGTGTTTCAAACTATTTTAAAATAAACTCAAATCCAGGTCCTCTTACTAGCAGCTTCCTCTTTTGCTTTCAGCTACATCGCATGGTTTCCTCAATTAAACAAAACATACAAAATCATGCATTTCTACAGATCCATCTTCATGACAACTGAAAAAAACTACATCTGCTGATGAAGACTGCAATAATAGTTAAAAGGTCAAGGAAAAAACCTTGTAAGGGGACCTTGAGTTGTGATTGTTATGTCAAACTAAGATGGGTAAGTTTGAAAAACAGACTGTGAACAGGCTCTGAACAGATACCTTTTTTTAATCCAGGGTGGTAATCCAGATTTGGCTAGCCTTCACAAAGTACTTATTCTAACCCAAAACATGAGCTTTCCTTTTTTGCCATTTTTGCAACAGTACTCATTAACAGTTTTAGAAGACACTGACAAATTATGCTGTTCAGCTGGAGGTCAGCACAAATAATACTTGTCATTCTGGATGACAGTTACAAATGACATATTTTGTCATTTAATTTGGAAGACCTGCTGGCAGACTATTTTTTCTAAGATTATCACATACAATATTATTTATCACATACTATCCAATATATTACATTGGTCTCTTTAAAAAAAAACCATCATGTTTCACTGAATTTAAGTTAGCTGTTTTTGCAACCACATCTTTGCTAAAGGCAGCAGTTTGCCTCCTGTCATAACATTCACTGCTGTGGAGCTTGCAGATGCAGGAAAAGAGAGAGACAGAAAGAGAGGGGGGCAGAGAGAGGGAGAGGTGAGGGAAAGGCTACTCTCGCTTGTCTCATTCTCTATGAGGGGTTGACAGGTAGAGAAATAGATCATTGGTCCATGACAGCTCAGTATGACCCTACGCTATCATGCAGTATGCTGTCTGTGGAATGAGCTCCCTTATGCAATCCACAGCCAGTCCATTTACGGCCCAGCTACTTAACTGCAAATCCTCCCCTCTCTCCTGATAGATTCACATACATTTTACCCTCGATGTCTATGCACTGTCCTTGACTGCGGCTGATGTTAATGAGAGCATATTACACGAAGAGTTATTTCAGCAGCTTAATCACAGGACAAGAACAGCTCTGGTGCAAAAGCTGTTTGGTGGCCATGTGAAGGACTGGTCCGCCTTATGCTGGGATAGGCTCCAGTCCAGCTACCCCAGTGTCCATGAACTGGAATAAGCAGGTCAAGACAACGAATGAATGGAATGAATAATTGTTTTAGATGAAGATTGAGGGCAAGGGGAGGAGACTGGAGGCTTGGTTCTGGCAGTATGCTGGTCTCAGCTGCCATGTAACTGCCAGAACAGTAAAACAGGAATTAACCACAGGCCACAAACTCTATCTTCTCCTGTCCTGTCTGCCTTCTGTTTAACCTCCTCTAGTCTCATCTCGTATACAGTATTTTCTCGCATTTTACGTCCTTGTCTTTCCACGTTTCTCCTTTGGTGTTACCTCTCATCTTTTCTCCTCTGTAATGCTGTTCACTCTGTCCTCCACAGCCCCGACTCTCCTCTTATTCTTTCCTCTCACAAAGTGACCTACAGTAGACACCACCTAAGACTGCTAGTGTGTGCTCATATAAAAAGTAAAGCCCCTGAATTTTATGGAGGTAAACGAAAGAATAAAAATAAGAGTGATGTTGAGTAAGTCTTACATTCTCAGGTATATATCTTTTGTACAACTTCAGTGGTATCAGCATACTGAAAATCATTACAGTGTCGTTCACCAACATCTCAATGAAGACAAAAACTCATCGTCCACTGTTCTGAATTTCCAATTCTTAAGTTTCAGCCAGGCACCAGAGGTAGAAGTCAAATGAAAGAGAGAAAGAGGAAGAGAATGCAGAAAAAAGACAGTCTCTCCTTTTTTAAGTGTCCCCGCTGTCAATGCAATGCATTACAGGATACAAAGCAAGCCATTACTGCTTAGCATTCGTTGAATCTTCGAGTGCCCAAATAGTGACAGGTCTATTTCTCTACCGTTAGTGAGAGAGGCAGGCAGAGCAGAGGACACCTAATTACCCAGTATTGTGAGGCATAATAAAAGTCTTGATAAGCCTGGCGACAGGACAAGCTGTGTGTCTGTGTGTGTGTGTGTGTGCACAGATGTATATGCATGTGTTCACTTGTATGTGTAGCCATGCCTCTATGTGCTGTTGTTTTCCTGTGCGTATATTTGTGTGGGCTCACTCGTCTGTTGTTTCGCTTTGACTGTGTCTGCTGCAGCATCTCTGTTCCAGTTAAGTGATTTAGAGGCCCGTCTATGTCTCAGAGTCTGTGTCCAAGAAGCTGTGGGACCAACAGACAGCAGCAAAGCGACTTGATGACTAATGTGTTCACTCAGGAAAAATTAATGATTTTTCCAGCCGGGGTTAATGGACATGTTAACACACAGAAATGATTTGCTTAAGAGGAAATGACCGCAATATATATTTGGTCATCTCGGTTTCCCAGTCCCAGAATCCAATTCCAAATGAGAAGACACACACAGACACTCACGTGGCTCATCTTTACACACTTCGCTTACACACAGTCACCTCCTATTCACCTCCTGTCCATTGAAGATGCGTCACTGAAAATTTATGCAGTTTCATTGGCAGTAATTTTATTCATTTTTGCACTTAATGTTTCACCTAGTCCTGATACAACCTTCATTTGGGTTTAAACAAATACCAACACATTATGGTTCCATATACCTCCACACCATAAAAGAACTCAGTAGTAATCAGAGGGGTCGCTGAGAGAGGAGGGTTGAGGAGGGACAGATAAAGGACAACACAGTACATAGGCCAATAAATTCTGTCTCGGGACAAGTTATCCATAAAACACACAGGGGTTTTTATCCATTCGAGGCAATAACTGTCTATCTTAAAATAATGCAGAATTAATTAGTGGAGTGGTGGGGAAAGAACCTCATGACAGTCAGCCAAAAACCCAAAGCTAGGTCTGTATGGTTACCGTCTACTGCCCAAGAAGAAGCCCAGTTGTAATCATCAGCACTGCTCCTGGATGAATCAACGATGCCTCATTCACACCAGAGTCACGACAGTGAGGGGTTAGTTGGAAAAAAAAAAAAAAAAAAATCAAGGACAAGGTACAGACAGCTGTTTTTAATGTAGATCTGATTGTTAGGCCTGATACAGTTTCATTAGTTAAGAGATGGGCACACCATACTTCCAGATGCACTGCAGTTTAGCTCAAAGTCAAACAGCAGCAGCTTTAAAGTTGCCACAGGGGGAGCTATTGATGTTTTAGTAGGCTACTCATTCTACAATATTGTAATGGTTGTGTGTGTGTGTGTGTGTGTGTGTGTGTGTCTTGGTCTTCAGCCAGAGATGTTAGCCAGAGGTTATTTGGCAAAAACAGCAATATGCACTTTGTTTTTTACTGTTTAACAGGAGCATGCTACTCAGTCTATCCATATTAAATAAAAGATCTCAAAACATTCAGACTGTAAATGATCCAGTACACTTCAATTTTCATCAGCATAATGGCTGCAAATACAACTAAACTAAAACCCAGTAAGAGGGCAAAAGGTCGCCACATATCACATGTCAGTAAGTCAATTAATGTCAATAATTCAGAATTTGGCAAAGACAACTTCCTATACATATTTCTAGACTGTATTTTAATGTGTCCAGCTTCACTCAACTTTAGTGACCATCTGTTTGTGCAGTAGAATTCTTAAATATACATTATCAGAAGCCTTAAGAGTATGCTAAAACTGCTCACACACCTGACTGCAGGAAGTACATGAATGTACCACTGCTTAAAGATATAGATAGCGCTGTAAAAGAATCAGACATTTGCAGGGACTAAATCATTCAGTGTTTTATAAGATATAAGGTACTGATTTAGAAATGAAGGGGTTAAGAACTGCAAAACATGTATAGTAAGCTATAGTAATTCATGGCGTTTCACATGCTGATATCAGCCCAATTATGGCCTGATCTAGACAATATGTCGGTTTGGATCGGGAAACAAAATTTGGCATCTGGGCTACCTTGCATCATCCTGACAGAAACTCTGTCATGTTTCATTTTTCTGGCCTTCCACAACTGTTCTGTGTGTCACTTCTCAGCATGTGAAACGCCATGAATTACTATAGGTTACTGTACACGTACACAGCTGGTGGTGACAAAGAATGCACCGGTAGCTGTGCACAACTGTGTATAAATGTGCACAACTGAAAAACTAAAAAAAAGAGAAGTAGCTAAGTGGTACTGGTGAATGGAAGAAACCTGTGACATCCAGTATTATATACACCATTTTGGTCGCTATCATCTATTTACATTCCTGTCCTGGAAATCACTTGCATCATGCACTTTGTGAAAGACAGCAAGCATCAAAGATTTATGACTCACAACAGACAAAAATATTGTGTTGTCTGAAAGCCCAGAGTTAAGAGTACTCATCCCCTGCTGCTGTACCATGGATGCGTCCTACATGGACATGTACACTCAGACTCATACGCAGGCTAAGCAGTCATATAATCTCCTTGCATCATGAGTATTGAAAATTAATACACTAGAGACAGACATTTTAGGCTAAAATCCTATTCAGTTTTCACTGGAAAGTATTTGATCGCCCCCACACAATGACTGTGCATAGTTATGGCAGACTTATAACATACTAGCTTTCTTCACGTTTTTGTTTATTATTTAAAGGAGTTTCATACAAGACTTTTTAGACAGCTACAGTATAGTTGTGTTTGACTTTGCATCTTTCTCCTGTTTGTACAGCACCATGTAATCTCACCACATCTAACATGTTTTAGTGGTCTGATGGCTGCTAGTTAGCGTGTTCTTCTTTTATTTTTTGTTGTTTTATGGCAAAGAGGTTGTATGTGCATTACCGCCACATGCTGACAGCAGCAGCACATTACATGCTACCAGGCACCGATAAAAACGATAGAAAATATGTATCTTAGACAGAAATAGTTGCATAAAGCATTCAATTTTTCATGACTATTCAAATAATTGAAAACCATGCTCATCCCTAGCCAGAGTACCTGGAGAGAACCCATGCAAGCACAGGGAGAACATGCAAACTCCACATAGAAAGGCCCAGCTTGATTTAAACCCAGAACCTTCTCGCTGTGAGGCGACGGTACTAACCACCCACACCACCGTGGCATGCAGAAATAAACTGCATGTATGTACGTAAAATCTATGAATACAAAGAATACTGGTCGATATATCAATAAGGCCCTAAAAATTGGCATCTCCATCTGCCATCCCCCCAAAATTTTAATAAGTAAATAAATAATTTTCTAGTATATCAATGCATTTAAACAATGAAAATTAGATCCACTATAAATTGCTGCTGGTGGGTCAGCATAGGTGATATGATGCCCATTCTACAAATACGCTTTTCATTGCCCTTAAACTTAACTTAAAGGTAACAAAACCAAGATTAAAATAGGGGTTTTGTTTTTTTTGGCTGTCTCACCTACAGACTGATTTAAAAATCAAGGATAGGTCCAAGGAAATATGATGGGTTGAGGAAATATGATGGCATGTGCTTAATGGAGACCCTTGAGATATATAAACAAAGGCTCACATTGCTGGGAGACAAGCTAATAAGACTCACCTCAGAAGCAGAAGTGAAAAGAATAAATGCCCTGTTCTCCAAAGAACCATCCAAGATCTACAACCAGCTGCAGTGCAGTAACATACCAAGAACAGACCCTACAAAAATCAAGCATACTAGGAGAGCAAAAGGGAAACAGAAGCATCACATAATACTAATGCTCATCACTAATGGAACTGAGGGCAGAATGCTCAGGCAAAACATACAAACATAAGGAGTCAGAAGGCATCATTTTTCTGAGAGTCCAAAGCTACAGGTTTAACAAAAGTCACACATGTAAACCTACCTACATAGATGAAGGAGCTACTGGAAGAAAATGCTTAATTAAAGGGGAATATAATGTTTGTGTCAATAATAAAGGAAGGGTCTATGTATCCATGCCCTGTAAAGTATGCCAGCCATTAATCAAAAACACTATAGTTGTACAGATTGGAGCCAATTACCAAACTCAAGACAGTCCTTGCCCAGTCTTAATAATAAATATAATATTCTTCAATATATACTTACATGATTCTGTTTCTGTCATTTATGCAGTAGTTTGAAACAAACAAGGCTGAACATCAGCTCTTTGCACCTCCGTTGTCTTGTGAGGGTTGTTCTGTCCTCGTCTTTGACTCCATCAAAATCTTCCTCAGTTCACACCCCTACACTGACTTATTGCCTGCAGTAATAAAGGTGCTAGCTACTGATGTTGACTGACGCTCTGTGTGTGTGTGTGTGTGCGTGTCTGTGTGTGTGTGTGTGTGTGTGTGTGTAAAACCTAAGGGCACAAACAACAACCTAAGGTGCAGGATGTGCTGGCCAGACATCTGTTGTTAGTGGTGGAAGGTAAGTGAGTTTGACAGAGCTGAGATTGAACAGGAGGCATTCTGCCATGCAGGTGAAGACACACACACACACACACACACTCGTTTTGACATCCTAGTGGGGAACTCCATTGACATAATGCTTTCCCTAGGCCCTTACCCTAACCCTAACCATCAGAAATGAAAGCCTAACCCTAACACTTACCCTAAACCTAACCCCAACCTAATTGTAACCATAACCCTAAAACCATGCTTTGAGCCTCAAAAATGCTCAAACATGCCTTCAAATTTGTGAGGACCAGCGTTTTGATCATGTTTGATCCTCACAACTATAGTTTTATGTGAATTTTTGTCCTCACAAAGATCTCTAAACAAGTACACACACACACACATACACACACACACACACACACACACACAGAGAATCCTACCTAAACAATTGCAATACAGTATATTATAGTATGATATACTGCACTACTCACTATACAGTAGAGAGTAGTCAGGGCACACTAGAAAAGGCATGCCCCCATGTGGCAGGAGTCCTGACGAGCTGGAAACCTAAGCTCTCTTTGTCACTCTAGTCACTTTCATTTTCACCAGTGCTGAAATACAGTGCTATATAAATAAATGCCAGTCCAGTGGGACAATAAGGCACAAAATGTGTCTGCATATTTGTTATCTCACTCAAAGTACAGCACCTGTTCTCTTTACATAGCTCTCTAATTCTGTGCACAATATATATTTCTAGTTTTATGAGAAGAAATTTCAGCAAAAAATACTATAAGATGAAAAGCAGTTAGATGCTGAAAACAACTAGAAATTTTATTTTCTTCTGGGGGAAAAAAAAACATTAAACACAGTACTTTAAACATCTCCACTGCCTCTTTTTACTTCACAGCAAAATGCAAAGAAATGTGTACACGCAGAATCCTAACAAACACTTGACTTATGTAACATAAACATAAAAATCACTAACAAATCAAAAAGAAGAAATGTGGTAAAACAGCTTAAGTGAAAAAGTTGGCAAAATCACTGAAAACTAAAACAGATATTTGTTCTTTTACAAATCTTTTTCAAAGTGTAATCTGAAAAATATTTAAAGAAACTAAAAGTTTTTGAGGTTTCACAAGGCAAAGAAACTGTACATTGATGTCTGCTTTCTGGCCTGTACTTCAGGGAGGTCCAGTGGGCATATTATAGCATTATACCATAAATGAGATCCTTACATGTACAGTTGCCGGCAGAAAGAGTTCTAAGAATAAGAACTTTTCACTGCTGCTACTGTCTTGACTACTCAGATCATTATTTGCTACTATAAGAGAAACCTAATGTGCTGCTGCTAGAGCATATTGTACATCTCCCTTGCCTTGCTGGATGAAAAGATTTTATATCCGAAAAACCTACAGCTTATCATCTCAAATGACAAAAAGACCTGGTTGTAAATCAGTTTTTCTCAGGGTTTCATACAGTAGAGGACAATGACAGACTGCTGGTTGCCCAGGAAGTGTGTTGTGTTGAGCAGCCAGTGATGTGTTCCCCGTGTGGTGGCCACTGCTTTCTGCTGTGTGCCCGCAGCTACAGTGTGTTCCCTGTTTTATCACTCTCATCTAAATGAACCGCACTCACAGCTGGAGAAAGGTGACCCGACTGCTAATCAACCACCAGAGCCTCAGTGTACCATGTGAGCATGTGTGCCCCTTCATGTGTATTTGTACTGCGGGACAGTTATCCACTCAGGCAGATGCTCATAGGTTCTGCTGTCTGCAGGTCTTTACAATCTGTCTCTGAATTGATCTCAAAAATCCTCTCTAAAAGGAGGAAAAATTCCACTGCTCACTTTTCTGCCAGTCCTCTGCTCCCTTATTCCTGCCTCTCTCCAGCTGAGTATTAAATTCAGCAAGTGAGAAGGTGACCTGCGTGCTCTGCCATAAAGAGCAGGGGAGCGGAGGAGAGGGAAGGGGGAGGAGGACGAGAGGGTAGAAGGGGAGCTGAGTGGAGGCTGCTGGATCAGCAGAATCTGAGTGTTTAGAGACACACATATGTGTATGCGTGTGCACCCACTTTCTCAGTCTCTCTTACACACATCCTCCCACCCACATGTACACACGCACGTATTGAACCCTCCTCCTCAGTGGTACGGCGTCTGGGGAGCCCAAGGGCGAGCATTCGGCTGTCACCCTCCCCCACTTCCTCCTCTCATCACTCCCTCCACCCCTCGCGTGAGCCACACCCCTGAGCCACCACACAGCAAGACACAGACCTGCTGCCAACGATCACTGCTGCGCTATAACACACATGCACATGTACAGAGGCACATGAACACACAATGTCTAACACACAAACTCACCAACTCCCCATTTCACACAAAGCACTTTGATTCTAACACATAAATGTGCAAAAGCCCTCAGTCCCCCTCTCTGCCTCCACTCTGTCAAATCTCTGCCTTCACACTAAACAGCTCCGTGGGGATTGGCAGGCAGGCGGGCAGAAAGGAAATAAATATGTTTCTTGACGACAGCACAGTTTTCTGACAGCACTTTGGCACGGGGCTGGGCTGCTGTGCTCAGACGCAGGCTGAGGGAAGCGTGAGCTGTAAGTGGATGTTTGTTCTAACTAACTATCCAAGCTGGGAACGTTTGTGCATCATTAAGGCCTTTTCTTTACCTTCAGAGGAGAATCCTCTGGCTTTGGAACCACTGATGAACTGATTCATTACCATTTACAACATCTCCAGGCTGTACGCACAACTATTGAACCAGTGCATACATTCACTGCACATAAATAATGATAATAAAAAAAAAAATTTTTTAAATTTAAAAAAACAAGAGGCAAATAAGACATTTCCTGAATGTGAATTATTTGTTTTAGTAATAATAATACTAATATGTACTTGCCCGAAGAGGCACAAAGTTCTTTCTGAAAATGATGGCATTAGTTTGGACTTTGCTAAGCCCTTAACATCTACTCTCGTGTACATAAAATGATAACAAGAACAATCAAAGGCATGAGAAGGCTAGTCTGCTACTGTCCTATCACCTATTGTGATGAAGTAACTAAGTTACTAAGCAAGATATTAGCACGCCAGCTAGCCCTGGTCCCTCCCATCTTGTGTTTTCCGTACCAGCTGGCTCGCTGTAATCCTCTATATCATCCACCTGCGTCCCCAAAAAAAGGATTTGGTCCTGTAGTTGGACGTACTTCAACTGCACCGTCTTGGACTGCAGTAGGTGACAGTAGTTATTTTCTGTTCTGGACTAACATAAGAGCTAACGCTACCAGCTGCAGTCTAAGATAATGGAGTTGGACGCAGAATGAAAGACTCACTTGACAGGCAGATGATTATATTGCTAAGTTATTTATTTGCCACAAAGTATTCACAAATAAAATATTTGCAGCTATAAACAAATATAACATTAAGAACACATTTCCTTGGTTGCCATGGCTGCATGTCCTTGGTTACCACGAAAATATATTCAGTGATAGTGACAACACCAGCATTACACTTTTGCAAGCAATCTTATGGCCCTATGATACTTCTTAAAAACAATTAAACAGAACTCCTGGACACTGTCTTGATTACTGCTGGCATATTTATTAAATTACAAGGTTTGGTCTATCCAACCTTCATCAGAAATATCTGTAAGCGGGAGTTCTATTTACAAAGCCTTTTCCTCCGATGCACCTGTCGCTCATTCAGGTGTGCAGAGATTTTGGTCAGGTGTCTATGGGACCTCTACAATCGGACTACCCTACATGTCTAAAAATGATGCTAAAGGGGTCCTATGGGTGCCCACAGGTCCAGATCACCAATCAGCAGGTGACACCTTGGAGGTGAGAACGGTTTGGTTTACCAAGAACACTCAATTATTCTCCAAGTCTTTGCTAAACCGCCTGAGTGTGTAAAGAAGACAGACTCACTCCTATTCTGTAAGCGAAACTTCATTATGAGTCCATGATATTTATGAGTCTGACAAAAGTCTCTTTCCACATGTTATGATGCAGAATATTAATTTAGCCCATGGCCATTTATGGTAGCTGAAAGACGTGACTGACGGCATTTGCCAGAGCAGAAGCAGATAATCTCAGTGCTTTAATGTTTACTTTGTCTTGGCATGGCAGTCTGTTCTTGTTGCTGGAGAGTAGTGGAGATGAGCAGTTTGACTGAGTCTGCTAATTTCTCCAACCAGGGTGACTCACTGAGACTGAGACTGGCTGAAAGATGGAGAGACACGGAGATGGAAAGGGGGCGGAGATGGCAGATGGGTCATGGAACATTTGGGACAAGGCGGCCGTATCAAGGTTGGCGTGTGCGTCTGTGTGTGTGTATGTGTGTGTGAGAGAGAGAGAAAGAGAGTGTGGGTGGGTGGGTGTTATACAGGAAGGAAGCCCAAACAGCCGGTGCAGTTTGCCCATCTAATCACATCAGTCAGAGAGGGACGGAGAGAGAAAGAGAGAACGTGAGAGAGACAAAGATAGAGAGAGAGCCCTCTGAGGAACAGATGTAATTTCAGAGCACCAAAAAAACAGCTTAAAATGGTCCTGATCACATTAGCTAGCCATCACAAAATAGGATTTCTGCACTGCCACAGTGAATGCCCATTACAAATTACTTAGGCACTGCAGACCCGTAACTCAATAGCAGGGAAGGGCGGGTAGGGCGAGGAGGGCAAACAGAGGGGCAGAGATGGCGGATCGATACTTATCAGTAATAATTATATCCTTCCTCCCACTTCTCTATCCCTCCCGCCACGCCACACCCTCCACCCTTAGCAAAGCACATATCTTACATTAATCATAGGGAGATTTTTCTGCTCGATAAGATAATTAACATTATGGGGGGTGAAGGAAGTCCTGATGATGTGAGGCAGTGGTCCAGCACTAAGGCTGCCAGGAATATCCCAGGCTGCGAAAGTGCTGAAGGCAGCACACATGGGCAGTGGAGGTTGTAACACTATGAAGCCATTTTCACACATGCACTGCGACATAACTTTTCCAGAAATTACCCAGTGGTGCTGTATGTGGGAGTGCAAGTATCTGAATCCATCGGATTTGGACGTTAAATGGTTTTTACCCTGTCAGCTCCCTAGTACAAAGTCATGTAATGTCTGATTGAGCCTGTGTGAGAATAGAGCAAGTAACTGTCTGGAGAATTAACAGCAAACAAGTGGGAGTCACGTGTCCTGCCTCCTGCACTCCCTACCCTGGTGTCACCATTCGCCAAACCCAAACTGAGTATTTCCAGGTGTGAGAATGCATCTGACACATAGATTCTCTTGTTGTGAGCTACATGTGAGAAAGGGCAACTTCAGACAATGCCTGGACCTAACTGTCCCAACATTATCCAGAGTTCATGTCTGAAGGTGGCTTGAGTAGCTGCACAACAGCCTACCAGATTTAAGGGCCAGTTTGAACAAAGGGACAGTATTTAAAAAAAGGGGGAAAAGTAAATAAAACAAGAAACTTTTCCTTTCTCTGTAGCATGCTATTTATCAAAAGTAAATAAAAACCCTGAGAAATACATCATAGCCGTCTATTTGGACCATAGAAATAAACATTATGTAAAACGGCTGGAAGCACAGCAGGTGGAGAGATGAAATGGAAAACAAATAAATCAGCGTGTAGGAAAACAACATTGTTTGTCCTTTCTCTGTACCTGTTTACACTCTACCTTGTTCTTGATATTTTTATTGCTACTGTAGTTGTTTGTGGCTACCTTTGGGTTGTAGGTCCACTGACTCAACTCATTGTATCTTGGACTATTGTACGTTAAGCCAAAACCAAAAGCACCTTCCCTTAGGACTGAGGCATGAGCTGAAAGGGTACTGGTAGAGCCTATACACCAGGTACAGTATGTTTGGCCCTGCTTTGAAACTGATGCCACAAGAAATGTTGTAGTAGTTTGGGAAGTAGTAATATAATTTGTACAAATTATATTAAGTAAGGAAAATTCACTACATGTAGTGAATTTTACAGGCAGGTGTATTGCTGGTGAGGTCAGTGTCAACTTTGAGGTTGCACAAATGAACACTGGTGTCATCTTTTGTTTCCTCTTCCTGTTGCTAGCCAACATTAGAGGCACGGTGAGATCATCTGTGAACTCATAATGATGCCATAGTTCAAATTACATAATTTATTGTGATCTACACTCACCAGCCACTTCATTAGGTATACCCGTTCAACTGCACATTAATGCAAATATCTAATCAGCCAAGCATATGGAAGCGACTCAATGCATTTAGGCATGCAGACATTGTTAACATGACCTGCTGAAGCTCAAACTGGGCATCAGAATGGGGAAGAAAGGTGATTTAAGTGACAATGAACATGGCATGGTTGTTGGTGCCAGACGGCCTGGCCTGAGTATTTCAGAAACTGCTGATCTACTGGGATTTTCCCACACAACCATCTCTAGGGTTTACAGAGAATGGTCCAAAAAAAAAGAAAATATCCAGTGAGCGGCAGTTTGCTGGGTGAAAATGCCTTGTTGATGTCAGATGACAGAGGAGAATGGTCAGACTGCTTCAAGCTGATAGGAAGGCAACAGGAACTCATTTTAATCAAGGTACGCAGAAGAGCATCTCTGAACGCACAACACATAGAACCTTAAAGCAGATGAGCTTCAGCAACAGAAGACTACATGGGTTACTCGATTTCTGCTGCAACATTCAGATGGGAGGGTCAGAATTTGGCATGAACAAATTGACATGGATGGACATGGATCTATCCTGCCTTGTATCAAAGCTTCAGGCTGGTGGTGGTGGTGTAATGCTGTGGGTGATACTTTCTTGGGAAACTTTGGGCCTCTTAGTACCAATTGAGCATCGTGTACACCCCAAAGCCCATTGTTTCTGACCATGTCCATCCCTTTATGATCACAGTGTACCCATCTTCTGATGGCTGCTTCCAACAGGATAACACACCATATCACAAAGCTCAAATCATCTCAAACTGGTTTCTTCAACCAGTTCACTGTACTCAAATGGCCTCCACAGTCACCAGATCTCAATCCAATAGAGCACCTTCAGGATGTGGTGGAACAGGAGATTCACATCATGGATGAGCAGCTGACAAATCTGCAGCAATTGAGTGATGCTATCATGTGAATATGGATCAAAATCTCTGAGGAATGTTTCCAGCATCTTGTTGAATCTGTGTTACAAAGAATTAAGACAGTTCTGAAGGCAAAAGGCGGTCCAACTCGGTACTAGCAAGGTGTACCAAAAATTGTCCAGTATACTTAAAGTGGCAATAGTTTTTTTTTTTTAATCTTTTTTCTTTCTTCCTGAAATAAATCAGACAATGTTTACGAGCACTGACAAAAACAGCTGAAGTACCTAATTTGACTCAGATTTTTTGCATTCCTCTATCTACATGATAACATCCATTGGTAAAAGAAGCTGAAATCTCAGGAGGAGTTATACTCAATCGCAAACTGATAGCAGACTGTCTCATTGCCACATTATCGCCGTCTTGATGCACCACAGTCGCTTTGAAGGCGGCAACTGACTGTGAGCGGTCACAGACCTGGTCCCTGTCTTTGAAGCAACCATTTCAAAATCTATGAGATCGTCAATTTATTGCACAGGGTTGCAATAATTTTGGTCATGCCACGGTCTCAACCACTGTTTCCCCTAGTGTGACTAGCATTAAAGAAGAGAAGCTGCAGGGAAGTATAAAAAATATCTTTCAGGAATGTTTTGCTGCATCACACTGACTTTTTGAGGGTTTTTCTTTAGCTGGACTGAAACAAAAAACACAAACCTTAAAGAGAGAAAGTGCTGAATAACTATGACTGGGTGTGTGAAGTGTGAGCATGTGCATACTGCTTATAGTTGCTAGTTTAATAGCTAAGATAGCTTGAAAAGCTAAAAGATTAAAGTAATATTCACCAGGAGCCTGACATAAGATTTGTCAGAGAGAGGTAAATGGCGGGATGTGGGATTAGCATGGAAGGAGCAACTAGGGAGAGATAGGGAAAGAGAAAAGGACATATACAGAGGAGGAGAAAGAGCAGGACAAGGGGAGAGAATGTACTAAAATATAAAATGTTTACACCAGACAGGAGCTTCTTATTTTCTCCACTGACAGAGGCACCACACACACAAACCAACTCCTTTGCCCACACAACCACAAAAACAAGCATCTCTGCAACATTAACACTGGACTTATTTAAGGTTAATTAGGAGAAGTGGCTTGGAACTAACTTCCTGGTGTTAAGCACTCTGAAGCAATGAGTGCCTGCTGAATGGCCCTGAGGTTGGAATTTAAATCTTATTGAAGCCAAAACTGCCCCTTAAAGTTTTTCAGAGTCACTTTTAACGACGCGTACAGACATGGCTAAGGTCATGGTACGAGCAGGTCACTGGTTCAAAAATGCAGTGTGGCTTGGAAAAACTGGCCAAGAGAGAAAACGAGCGACACTAGTCTCTCCTTCAACAACTGCACTCAAGGTGCCCTTGAGCAAGGTCTGGTCTGAGCTGTCAGTGTGTGAAGAGATAATCTCAACATGAGAGGAGAGGAGAGGAGAGGAGAGGAAATAAGGAATCACTATCAGGATGAGGCGGTAAATGTATTAAGAGAAAAACAGACTGCACAAGAAGACAAGTAGCTCACACAGAGACTTGAGGAAAGTGGGATCGGGTTGAGAAGATAACTTGAGAAACTGAAAGTAAGATTCACTATCAAGGAAAGACACAGAAAGGAATGAGACAGCAAAAAGAAAGGGTTCTCAGACATCCCTGGGTGGTTTAACTCCTCTGTTAACAACCCCCTAATGACCAACTGGTCAGATAAGCAGCTTGTCATTCCATAGCATAGTCCTAGCGCAGGAAGGCCACCGTTTTGACTGACAGCACACAGACAGAGTCCACCATTGATCTTCCAGTTAGATGTGGGATTTGGACTCCCAAGGCTAAATGGTAGTGACAGGGAAGCCATCCATTATATATGATCGCTCCCTGTGGGGGATTACTCTTCATATACTGAAGTTCTGAAGATAAAAGGGAACATTGGCTACAAGTACTTAAATTATAGTTTTAGATGTAGACCGAGACAGACAATGGAAAGAAGAGCACTGCCAATAAAGAAACACTAATGACATTTAGAGGTCATGACCTGTGTTGGTATGAACAATACATAATGATAAATGAACCCTTCAGACATAGTGGCTATTGCACACACTCGTATACTTGGACATTTAAACACACACACGCACAGACACACACATAAGCACGCGTGCATCCTCGACCACATGCACAGAGGGACTCACGAGGGAATGTGTATCCAATAGGTTCATTAGTCAGTGTGTTGTGTGGTAATAGCGTGGGACAGGTGATGGAGCAGGGTGTGATGATGCATCAACAACATCAGCCCTGGGTGGTGCCACCTGCAGAGGTAGCAGATGGCACACATGACTGGAGAGGAGCCACAAGCTCACACACACACCCTCACACGTCTATGAGTACACACACACACACACACACGTTTAAAAATGCATACATGCAAATTACACACAAAATTCCTTTTTGCAGTGAATACCTTCAACATACACATTATAAAAACATGTACTATACATGCTACGCTCAAGCTTACATGCATGAAAATACACAGAAAACAGTTAATACTTTAACACACTACACCCACAAACTACTAAATTCTTTCTATGGATGGGCTTTCAATAAATGTATTGTCCCTGTAAAGGCATTAGTGGTCGGCCTTCAACACTACCCCCCCCCTCAAAAGAATCTCATAAGGTCTCAAAGTTAAAGTTTAAATAGGTTCCCATATCATTTTACACAAAGTATTAATGTCACCCTAAATCTGCTGTTACATAAGTTATCAATAGTCTTGTCCTAATGCACCACCACACTTAGGGAGAGACATGATACAAAAATCCAATAGGGTCTATGTTTTGCACAAAGAATAAAGTGTAATTGCTGAAAATCTCAATCAATTCTCCCAGCCTGCTTCTCATTCACTCCTGCCGGCTAACTGCTATCTTCAGCCATTCTTCCTCAGAACTAGTAATTTCATGTAATCACTGAAGTGATCAGAAGAAGGTATGCCAGTGCTCAGTCAAATATCAGCTATCTCAATCATGGCAGCCGCTTTGCCTCTGGGAGAGCAGGAAAGGTGTGCCTGGAGGCTGGACGTGACATTTGGTTGGCTGAAATTAGCATAATCACTCTGATGGGGAGCCAATCATGGCAATTGCGGCAACAATACAACTGATTAATGCTGTGGGAAAAACCTCATCATTATAATCAAGTTTCTGAGAGCTACTGTACTTTCTGTTTTTAGTGCAGACAGACACACTCACAACACCGTTCTCCCCATGAACACCCACAGTGGAGTCTGAACTAATCATGTGTTGCATTGCCGTATTACTGTAGGCCTGCCAAGCTCAGTCTATTTTATTAAAATCATTAATTTAAAAGCTATCCCAGACACATTAATGTATTGATAATAGGCAGAGAAAATGGATTATTTAACTAAAAGCTATTTGTACATTTGCTTTCTGTCACAGCTGGGAATTTTCTTATTATTTTTTCTGAGATTAATTTAAACGAGTTACATCAAAGCTTGTAAACCTGACTAAAAAACAAGAAAATAATAGGAATCAAATTTGTGCACTGAAAAATATAAAAATACAAACAACCACAGCAGCAACAAACGGAAGCAACCTCAGACTGTTTTTTTTTTAATGACAGATGATGAGATGGCGAGACCTCTGAACCGCAGTCATAATGACATAATGACCTTCACATTCCTGAGTGCCAGATCAAAGCCACATGAAGCTCATCACAAATGTATACTGCAGCAACTGAAGTTCAACCAACCACAGCGGAACAGAGAGCAAGAGAGGGAGGAAGAAATTGTGCAGAGCAAGCCGCTTCATTTCTCCAGCACCTTCCCTTTGTTGTAAATAAAACATTATTTCAGATGTTCAATTAAGATAAGTACCCTTAATTTAAGACCTCAGTCAATGTGCTGCCATCATTATTCAGCCCACAGAGCGCCTGGGCCACAGCTCCAGCTCTGGACTAGCACACAATCACTCAGGGCCTCTGCAAGCAGGGGAAATCGCAGTCAATTTCTGGAGCACTCATTTGCTTAACAAGGGGGAAATCAGAGAGAGCTGAGGTGGAGAAAAGAGAAGAGGAGAGCAGAGCAAAGGAAAGGAGAATAAAGAAGGAGGAGAGGCTCTATATTCAAAGGAAAGTATGTGTTTTAAGATCTGCAGGTAGACCACTCGCTGCAACTGCCAAAATGCAACTTCCAGGGCAAATATATCAAGTCCTTGACAGTGTAAAAAGCTTCTGAGCTCTCATCTGATTGTGTGAGGACTTTGTTTGTACTTCATTACAGTGCTGATACAAGATTAGATAAACAATGCACTATCTGTACCCTGCATCTGTTTGACTCTGCAAAGTGCACTTTCCAGTTCTACTGATGACCTTCACAGAGGACTGGTTGGCAGACGCTCGAACTCAGGAGGAAGTAAAGTGAAGGACAAACCTATAGGAGAGTACACACATAAAGGCATTTATGAGCACACAGCTGCATATATTCATCTAGCAGATATTATCAGCTAATGTCAAAAAGGCCTCAGACGGCACACAGAAAATTCTATACATAAAAACAGCCAAGTAAGAGGAAATTCACTTTCAAGTGGAAGAGGCGGGAATGAATAAAAAAAGGTTAAATGAGCAGAATAATTCAACGGGGTTCTGGTGTAAACAGAACTAAAGACAGACAGCAAAACAAAAGCAGCAAAGCCAGGCCACCAGAACAGAAAGGTATACAGTAGTATAGAAAATCTGCTTTGTTACTGTGTTTCATTGAATAAATTTAGGAGTAAGAGTTTCTGTTTCTCATTGAAATGCAGTATCCATCAGTTTAATACCTCCCTGAAGGGTAACAGTGAGCTCTTGTACCTCCAGAGGCTGAACAAAAGTGAATGCTCTCAGGAGCTGTAGTGGATCTAAGAGCCATGGTCACTGGAACCCAAGTGTCCTAAATATAGCTTTGCTCTGCTTCACTCTGTATTGTTCTGCTCCATCATGTTACTCTACCATTCGAGATATAAGGGCGGACGGTCTCTTTTTTTCTCTTTCCACCAGACTGACATACAGACAGAGCATGGGCATTTAAAAACTGCATAACAAGCAGTTGGGTCTACCTTTTGTTTTGGTTTGATTCTAGATGTGTGTAACTGTATCAGTACTCTGTTGTTAAAATTATTCATTAAGTCAATTAACCATTTTAGTTTCCACCATCTGGTCAAGTTATAACAGACAGCATCCACAGTAAGCTTGCGTATGATATTGCACTGCGGCACGGCAAAAAGAAATACAGAAACTTGCAAGACCTTGCACATCTATTCCTAGACAGAGCTTCTCACCTTCCTTACTCCAGCTAGTGTTAATTTGCAAGTTCATTAGCAAGAAGTCATGTGAAGGTGCTTTGTACATTTGTCTTCCACCAGCTTCCATTTTCTTGAGGGGAAAGATTAACTGAGTCATGGCTAGAAGGAAAATAAATGAAAACAATCCCTTAAATGTTTTAAACTAACAGAGAAGAAAAGTAATTAACTTAGACCCTGTTTGTGGAATCCTTTCAGCCTCCGATACTACACAGACACGCAATGAAATCTAGATGGAATTTGTCCCAGGTATCTCAACTCCCTTAGATATCAAATACTAACAGTCCTTCAAAGTCCTGAAACAAAACCAGAAGAAGTGATGTTACTGTGAGCAAGAGATATGAGAGAAAAAGAAACAAACACAGGGAGAGAGAGGGAGACACAGAGAGAATGAGTGAGGGCACTGACAGTGATAGAAACTGCCCTGGCCTCTCCCCCAGTCTCCTGAGTGGCAGGGTCTGTGCCAGCCTGTCAGCCTGTCTGTCATCACCATTGCTTAGTATTCTCCTTAAGACCATCTGCCTGCTCATTATACACAGGCTCTTGTTCTGGACTGACATGTTTTCTTTACATCGACATTTTCATTGCAGCTAAAAACGTCCCCTTTCCCCCCAAAGAAGGGGAGGGCAGTAATCCTGCCCATGAGGCATACTCTGAGATGGAATAATATTTCATAAGAAACTTTCTTTATCCTGAATGATGCCGTGATATGATATAGACAAAGAAAACAAATGACCACGATGTGTTTTATCACTGTGACTAAAAAAGGGCTGATGCAGTAGCAGCTGTACCTGGTAGCTGGGGCCATTCTTCTCATATCTCAATTGCTTTCACAACCAACTTTAATTTCCTCTAAAAGACGACATTATCAGAAGCCAAGGTTAAAGGAACGAGCCAATTTAATAACGATCTTAGCTGTGCTATCTTACCGACTAGAGGATGACGCAGCCAGCCAAAACAAGATCAAGAAAAAGTGCTATTAGAACCGCAGTGTCACTGTGTGTCTTTGGTGAGTTATGGGAAGGGAGAGAGATGCATAGCCGAAAGAAAATACCACAAATAAGAACAGGTCATTACTGGTGAAAATATTTTAACAACTGAAGAAAACATATTTTGGGAGCAGAGAAAGGAAGGTTCTTTCATAAAACAATGTTGAGACTGTCCTGAAGTAAGAATTTCAGGATTTACAGTGTCACCAATGCAAATATACACAATATTTTCAAGCTGCCAATATCTACCTGGATTACACACTAACATGAATACATGATAAACTCTCCTGTAATGGGGTGTGAACATTGTTTTCTGTAGTAATACACAGTTGGGTGGGAATATTCCCACAGCACGTGTGCTTTCATGTATCCTATTCCATGTTATCTGTCAACTTTTCAAAGAGAGCAGGGCTGTCAGTGGTGTGAAAGACCCCCATGCTCTGTGTGTCACTCTCATTATAAACCTAAAAAACAAGACAGATATTCAATTTAGATAATTCCCCAGACCATGCTTGCCTCGTCTTCATGAGACAATGCTCTATTTCTTTCGACCATGCTCCACAGAACATGGATGCCACATTGTCCCTCACTCCGACAGGGCTAGGCAGAGGAAATTTCCAATTATGGATCGAAAGGACATTGAGGAGAAAAGCGATGGAGAGAGCGAGAGTGAGAATAAAGACCACAGAGGTACCATTAAAAGGAGTCTCTCCTTTTGTTGGCTCTCCATGTAGTTTTATATTTATCTAAACTCTGACAGAAAAGTTGATTTCCTTGGAGTGTCAGGCTCCTTGCAGCAGCAAATGGAGGAAGTGTGAGAGAGAGAGATGGAGAGGCTAGAGAGAGCCAGACAGAGAAAACAAAACAAAAGGTATCGGCTGCCAGAAATAGAAAGGAATTTATCAAGGAGAGTCCTGAATTCTTTCTCCAGGCCTCCTGTGGAGAAGGATAATAATTAGGCACGAGGAGAAACCAGATTGTATACAAAAAAATCATCAATAGGCCAGTTACTGCCATCAAAGCTAATAAGAAACACTCACTATTCATCTCTCTTCATGTCTGAATGCTTAGCATCTTATGAGAACATTGTGGTGACAACAGAAATTGATGCTGAAATTCAAAAGAAGATAACCATTCAATAACACTGTCATCTTTCAGTGTTATTGCAAACAACTATTATGTCTGTACTTACTTTGTTTTAGATCTATTTTAGTTCATGTTCTGCACAGGAAGTAGTCATTTAATGTATAATATGTAGCTTTTGCCTTTGCTATGCAACAAATTAATAGCATGATTACACCTCTGCATAGTTTCAAAATATAAGCTACTGTAACAAAAAACAATTTTTCTGGTTTATAAGATATTTTGCAAAACCATAGATCATCTATCTGAATTTGTCTCCTTTGATAACAGCCTGTTATCCAATCATGCGAACACAGGCTCACACAAAACATATCCTTCCCAAAACAAGCTGTTCGGCTTGCAGTAATGAAAAGGGAGTCAACTGCCTTCAGGTGCTGCTGTGCTGATGTGTGTTGGCAGGCGCTGCCTTCACCAGTGTAGAAAAACACAGAGAAATCTGCTCTGCTGTCCTGCCTCTCTCAACCATGGAGGACAGCAGAGGCTGACTGACAGGATTTGGAGCAGTGTCTGGGATCTGCAGCCAAGACCCAGACCACAGCAGTCTGCATCTCTGAGAGAGAGAGGTGGCTCTTCACACTCCACCAGGCCCAGATGAGCCACCGAATCTGTCATCACCAGATGCACGGTTTACGTAAATGTGTGTTGGTGTATGTGGGTGTACTTGCCCTTTAAAAGTGCATATTTTTTTTCTGGTCTATACCACTTTTATCATTGTAAATCTAATAACATATTCCCCATGCATAGCCGATGCAGATTTGGCTACACAGAACTTGATTATACTCTAATCTCACCACATAAATAGAGGAACCATGTGGACAGGTGTTAGGAGCAGATCATATTACTCACTGACTCTTTGGGGTGCCTCAGTGCACTGGAACAGCCATGAATATTTCCTCAAGCTAATCGAGGTGCCAGCATTAATATTCACTGAGTGTGCTATGATTTACAATGGGAAAGACCATCGCAATATTCATCACGGGGTGCCCACTGTTCCCTTGGTACCCAAGCCAGGGCCTGCATTTCGGCACCCTGGACATCTTAAAGGGCACACAGAGGCCAAGATCAAACTTAAAAGCACTTATTAAACCACCTACTACATCACCTACTATAAAGAAACAGCCTTATCTGGCTTTTCCCACATGCTGCTATAAACACTGTGAATAGATCCCTGTTATGCAATGTTCATGTAGCCCTCTGACACCGCAGGGAGTTTTGAATATAGGGCACCAAACCAATGTGGAGATTTCAGAGGATCCTGAGGGACCTTTCATTAATATTCATGAAGGAATCCTGGGCTCTCCTCCTGTACAGCAAAGTCTGTGTTAATATTCATAAGGTCAGGATCATGATCCTACTGTGGAGAGCAACTTAGGGCAACCCTAAGCTTTGACAAAAAAACAGGCTGATGTTTCAGGACCACGGACAGTTCTGCACGTGAGTATGTGAGTAAAGACAAAAAATGACTACAAGTCACAGAATGTTAAAAAATGGATAATAAAGCTGATTTAGAACGGTGAAAGCGAAAACATTTTACCAAATTCTAGCAGGTGGTCAAGGTGCAAGGTACAAATTCCAACCCTTTAAAAAATACAATCTCTCAGTCCATTAGTGGAACCTCATTCCTTGTTTTCTGTGCAAATGCCACTAGCACTAACTTAACATCTAATAACTGACTCGTTTTGGTAGCTATGAACTGAAACTGTGGTTTGCACAACAATAAACTCTTCAGTCAAATAAGAACATTTATTTGCAGCTCTTCTGATAATTCACTATTTATGATGGCATTCACAGAGTAATGTATTGCTTTGGAGAGGCACAAATTTGAACTCGGATTTTGAGGCATCTGGGAGTGTTTGTGTGTGTGTGGTAATTAGTGGTCACAAAACTAGACAGCTGTTTATAAGCCTATTTTGTAAAATCATTGCAAAATGTCACCAGTGTAGTGATTAGAAACTTCTGAATTCAATGAAACATAAAATTAAAACACCAGTGGAAGATCTTGCATGATCTGGTACTTCTTTTTACTTGAAATACTGAGGCAAAAACTAGAAATGTACAGTAGGCTGCGAAACAATAAAGCATAAGTAGTCAATTGGACAAAATCTAGACTGACACTAAAACACTAAAAATAATGTGAATCACAAAATAACAAAGATAGTTCAACTATGAAAAAGTACAACTAAAATAAGTTTGGTACTGATGCAATTACAATGACCACAGCACGTCCCTCAACAACACAAGTGCAAACATCCAGAGACACGTGGCTTTCCTTTAAGTGAATGAAACAGATTTACAAACTATAAAATAAAAGTACTCAAAATGCAGTAGCAGCAACAGCAGCAGCAACACAGGCTCCGCACAGGGCAGATGTCCCAGCACATTGCAGAACACAGATAGCTTTATCAGGACATTAACAGAGCAGCGTAAAGCACACAAGCCAACAATATCAAGTCAGCTAACAAGTGGGCCAACTGGCCAACAAGCCAGCCAGAAAAGCAGAGAGAGCAGAGAGAGCCAATCAAGCCTGTTCTCCAGAGCAGCTTCCTTCAGTGTGACCCTACAACTTCACCATGGCCAACCATCAGTCAAGTATCACAAAGATTAAAAAAAGCTAAGTGTAGCAGTTACAAACTATTGATTACTCTAGAAGAAAACTGGATTTGAGTTAAGAGTTTATTTAAGGACCACTGACTGCGCTGTGTTCTTGTATGAACTCCGCTGATTCAGAAACCTATTAAGGTCTGGTGTTCTGGCTCCCTCTTCCCCTGCTAACACACACACACACACACCCACACCCACAAACACAGTGTACACGCCATCCACCCCAACGTCCCGCACTCCCCTCACATACACACATTCATATGTAAACAGCAAGAGACAGGCTTTTCCCCTCTGAGTGAGTGCAGCAGAGCGCAAGCTGCTTAATAACTGGCAATGATGGGCTGCTCGGCCCCAGTCAGAGACCAACCTGAAGCGCTCTGCCCAGGATGTCAACTCTACTCACATCAATTACCACTGACTGTGTGCCTGCCTGCACCACAGAACTGACTGACAGCTAGATAGCACTCTCACTACTGTGAGCTATGGTGACTTTGGATTTGGGTTTGCGGTCGTCACAATGTCAAACACCTGCTTCCACAAGTGTCAAGTAGCCGCTCAGCTTCTGAGGTGATTCTCCAGAGCTTCTTAACTGTAGGTAAGATGTAAGGGGGGAAAACCATGAGGTTGGGGGTGATGGTGGGTGAGTTGGGGGGTAAACCTAGTGGAAGAAGCAAGTATGAGATGAGAGGAGAAAAGAGGAGAGACACAATGTTGAATTAATAATTAAATCTTACTCTCAGTTATGAATCCAACAGGTTGCTAGGGAAGGCATGTAAACTACCAATCTAAGAGTGCTAATAGCAGGCCAAGTTAGAGGTTGGTTTGGGGGGGCTGCACACTGGTACAGTGGTTAGCACTGTTGCCTCACAGCAAGAAGGTCCTGGGTTTGAATCTGCCTTTCTGTGTGGAGTTTGCATGTTCTCGCTGTGCCTGCATGGGTCCAGTTACTCTGGCTTCCTCCCACAGTCCAAAGACATGCATGGTAGGTTAATGAGGTGTGAATGTGAGCATAAATGGTTAACAGACAGTTGTCTCTAAATGTTAGTCCTGCGATGGACTGTCGATCTGTGCAGGGTGTACCCCACCTCTCGCCCTATTACAGCTGGGAGAGGCTCCACCCTCAACTGGATGTATGGATGGTTTGTTTGGTATCAGACAAGGTAGAACAAAATTATTCTACTAATTTTTGGTCAGCCAGTAGCGAGCCTCTGAAAACCAACAGTCACAACATAAGGTGAATATGACAACAAACCATTTTAACCAATTCTATGTGTAAACATGTGCACTTACAATCACACACCAACAAATAGCAGGTTGCTAATTCATTAGGGCAATACTAAATACCAAAGCAACAAGCCAGACATTTAATCTGGAGCTGAGATCAAATCTTGGGAGCTAAGATCTGTCAGTAGGTTTAGGTGTTTAAAACAAATTTTATTCTGAATTGTGATTTTGGTTTCCAACAATTTTGTGAAAACAAGATAACTGAGAAAACAAACTATTTTGGTGCTGAATTCATTTTTGAAATGGTCTCTTATTTTAAATTGCGTTAAAGATCCACTGCACCAAGTGGAGAAACTGCTGATCTACTGGGATTTTCCCACACAACCATCTCTAGGGTTTACAGAGAATGGTCCGAAAAACAGAATCCAGTGAGCAGCAGTTCCCTGGGTGAAAATGTCTTGTTGATCCCAGCGGTCAGAGGAGAATGGCCAGACTACTTCGAGCTGATAGGAAGGCAACAGTAGCTCAAATAACCACTTGCAACCAAGGTATGCAGAAGAGCATCTCTGGATTGACAGCTCATTGAACCTTGAAGCAGATGGGCTACAATAGCAAAAGAT
>VUQI01055419.1:0-11666 GCA_015106735.1 Paratilapia polleni | reverse complement strand
TATGGGGGTGGCTTTACTTACAAGAAATCACTTAAACAGAACCTGTCTGACAAAGTGAAGTAGGCTAAAAGATCACAAAAAGCAACACATCATGCCACGATCTAAAGAAACTCAAGAACAGATGAGAACAAAGTCATTGACATTTGTCAGCCTGGAAAGGGTTACAAAGCCATTTCTAAGGACGCCAGCGAACCACGGTGAGAGCCATTATCCACAAATGGAGAAAACCTGAAACAGCAGTGAACCTTCCCAGGAGTGAACAACCTACCAAAATTACTCCAAGAGTGCATCAATGACTCATCCAGGAAGTCACAAAAGAACCCAAATCAACATCTAAAGAACTGCAGGCCTCACTTGCCTCAGTTAAGGTCAGTGTTCATGATTCAACAATAAGAAAGAGACTGGGGAAAAATGGCATCCATGGGAGAGTTCCAAGGAGAAAACCACTGCTGACCAAAAAGAACAGAAAAAACATCTCACTTGACTCACTGACTAGACAAAAGTTAAAGTTTCTGGAAGGTTTGCGTCCCATTACATCTGGCGTAAAACTAACAGCATTTCATAAAAAGAGCATCATACCAACAGTCAAACATGGTGGTGGTAGTGTGATGGCCTGGGGCGGCTTTGCTGCTTCAGGACCTGGACGACTTGCCGTAATTGATGAAACCATGAATTCTGCTCTCTACCAGAAAATCCTGAAGGAGAATGTCTGGTCATCAGTTCATGCCCTGAAGCTCAAGAGCACTTCGGTTATACAGCAAGACAGTGATCCGAAACACACCAGCAAGTCCACCTCTGAATGACTCAAAAAAAACCAAATTTTAGGTTTTGGAGTGGCCTAGTCAAAGTCTGGACTTAAATCTGACTGAGATGCTTTGGCATGACCTTAAACAGGCCGTTCATGTTCGAAAACCCGCCAATGTGGCTGAATTAAAAAATTCTGCAAAGAAGAGTGGGCCAGAATTTTTCCACAGTGACGTGAAAGACTCATTGTCAGTTATCGCAAATGCTTGATTAAGTTCTTTTTCATAGCATTCGTTTTGTGTCTCACAATGGGAATGCCTCCTGCATGACCTCATCAGTACCTCAAATGCCATTACACCAGCCCTTGTAGGCTGGCTCAGTGAAGCCCATGTCAGGAGGGGCTAGGACCCCCTTATATAATAGGCTGTCATAGCGTCAAATGTCATTCAAAAACCTCTTCTCACTTTTCACAGAAGCCTGTTGACAACTGTGCTATTGGGCGCAAAGCTAAACTGTCCACAGATTCAAGTGTACGAGTCGGTCATTGGGCGCTTTGTTCCCAACATTTCAGTTGTTCACTAGCTCACAAGCAGTAGCAATACTGTCCTGTAGCTAGTGCTGGTGTTTAGTAGCAATGCTTTCACCCTGGGAAGTAGCATTATTTCCCAAGTGAAGTAGCAACACTTTGCTAATAAGGTACCGCTAGCTTCACCATCAGGTAGCAGTACCCATTAGCATCAGCGCTAGCGGTGTCTCACATTAGGTAGCAATACCTCTGGAAAAGAACCGCTACTTTTCACCCCCCACTAGCCAAAGAATAGCCATATTTTTCCCCGCACTTCAGCTGAGTGTTGGACTTGCTAACATTCATAGCCCACTAGCTAATCATGGCTACAGCTAACAACCCGAACGAAGGTGGGAAACTTTGTCCTTGCAGCAGCAAGATTTCTGCCTGGGATATACACACCCCGTGTGTGCTGCATGCCTGGGCTTATCTAATGCTCAGGCTGCCCTGACCTCCACTCATGGTTCTCCGGGAGCGGTCACGCTGGCTTGGGCTCACCAACCTGACAACTAAGGAAAAGGAGGAGCTCCTCGACACCCCTGTTGTCCCCCAAGGTCTCTTTGGTGCAGCCGTCACCTCCATGAAGAAGAGATGTGAGGAAAAAAGAGAGAATATGAGGCATTGAAACTCTGCCTGCCTAGGAGGGCCCAACACGTCACTCCAGTGGTGCGTCGCTGGATACGGATGACCTATGTGTCTGCCGAATGCTGATTGATTGACAAGTGGTCGGCAGTAGGGAAGAGGGCAATAGCGGAGTTCACCGGGAATGGGAGAACAGTGACAAAAATGTCAAAGATCACAAATTACAGTATAAAAAGCACAGACAGTGGACAATTTTCATTGTTTTTAACGCTCGGTTTCACTTCAGCTCTTTGTATGTTATAACTTCACTCTTCTCGGCGGCTGGCTGACGGACCAACAACAGCACAAGCAAGAATAACCCACAGTCAGGTTGTACCACACGCTTTTGTACACTGCCTCCCAAAATATCTGACAAAATAGCTCTCTGCAGGTAGAGGGGCCGTCCCCAGACTGCCAGCGGACTGTGGACGCGCTACCCCTGCCGAACCACAATTCCCGCTTAAGGCAAAGGCAGCCCCCCCAAGAAAAAGAAGCGGCCAGCCTGACAGCCTCTGCTCCAGGGGAGAGTGAGCCCAGCTTGCCCCCTTCATGGACCGCTCTGCCTCCACCCAGCTCCGTTCCATAGCAAGTTCAATGGGACATGTTCCACGCAGAGTGCAGAACCTGGGTTGGCGTTCCTGTCACTGGACCCGCCAGAGAGAATCAGAGTCAGAGTTTGCAGTGTTGTTTAACAAGCACTTTTCTCATGCATTCTGTATTAACAAAGTCCTGACACGCATCCAGGCAGTTTGCAGAGGGCGCTGTCAAGTGTTCAAAAAAGAAACATGCTGAAAAATAAATCAATACTGTCTGCCATAACACAGCCTGTGGAAACTTGCGTTCCCAGCTCAGATGGTCCAGCCAGTGATGGGACACAGAAATGGTGTATGTTGCGTGCCCCAACCGCAAGAGGGCACCAACATGCCATCTTTGGCGAAGTGGCCAGTGAGCCCACTGTCTCTCCACATAGAGAGCTGGGCTACCTGCACTCAGTCAGCATGGGTGTTGAGGACAGTAGAAAAGGGCTACAGGCTACAATTCAATGTTGCTCCATCACAGTTCAAAGAAATATTTACTCTCATGCTCTGGACGCGTCTGCCAATTTTCTCTTGGAGGAAATTTCCACCTTGAGAAACAAAGGGGCTATAAGAGTTGTTCCTGCCGAAGAAACCCACAGTGGTTTCTATTCAAAGTATTTCCTTGTGCCAAAGAAGGGAGGGAGAGGGATGAGAGCCATTCTGGATCTCCGTGCCCTGAACCGGCATTTAAGAAAATACAAGATCAGGATGTTGACACACGCCTCGCTGCTAAGGTTTTGTACGAGCGGGCGACTGGTTCACATCAATCGACCTGAGGGACGCTTATTTCCACATCCCCATATATCCCCCATACTGAAACTATCTAAGATTTGTTTTCCAGGGGATAGTCTACAAGTTTGTGGTTCTGCCATTCGGCCTTTCACTGAGCCCAACGGTGTTTGTAAAATGCACCGAGGCAGCAGTAGCCCAGGGAAAAGGGTATTCGGGTAGCCACGTACATCAACGACTGACTGGTGGTGGCCCCCACCTGCCAGGAGGTGGCTCGTCACACAAATGCTCTCATAGACCATCTGGAGAATTTAGGTTTTCAGATAAATGTGGAAAAGAGCATGTTGAGACCTACTCAACGCATTACGTTTATAGGGCTCAGTCTAGACTCCCTCCAGGTGAAGGCTTTTCTGTCCTCAGAGACTGGTGACCATACAGTCATCCCTAGCGCTGTTTTGCAAAGGCAGTACTATTACCCTCAAACACTAGCAGAAGCTGCTGGGCCTGATGGCTTCCTCTGTAGTGGCAATACCACTGGGACGCCTGTACATGAGAGGTTTTCAGCGCTGGGTGGCCTTGCAGGGATTAGATCCTCACTGCGATGGCCACCGTCTCCGCAGACTGCTCACTTGCTCTTCGCCAGTGGAAGAAACCAGGTTTCCTGTCTCAGGGCGGGGGATGATTTCAGCCAGGAAGGTGGTCTCCACAGATTCTTCTCTTGTGGGCTGGGGTGCCACTCACAAGGGGAGATCAGTGAATGCGAGATGGAGCCCCCACATCCGCTCTAACAACACAAACTGTCTGGAACTGCTGGCAGTTCATCTGTCGCTAAAACATTTCCTCCCTTGGCTGAGAGGTCATCATGTTTTAGTGAGGTCAGACAATTCCACAGTTGTGGCCTACATCAACAGACAAGGGGGACTGAGGTCAGACTGATAGCACCGCCCTGCATCAAAAAATAAAATTTCTGCCATTTTCCAGAAAATAGTTGATATTTCCTAATGCAATAATGGTGAGTTCAAAAATGCCAATAAAAGTATTTAATCACGTACAGTTTTGTCACAAATGCAAATCCATTTTTTTCACATATGGTCCATTTGTGCACATTGTATTTCAGCTTCTCCAACACAATTTGCATATTTTCATAGGTTTCTTTTAACTGGACAGAATGACCAATTTGCACTGATGCAAATTGCCATTATACCGTAGGACACATTTTAGGCTGGCTCTTGAGCTGTCAGTGAACAGCCTCCAATCATCTGGATCGTACCCACAAAAGGAATGAGATCCTTCTCACGATACCTATAAAAAGAAAAGTTGGTTCCTGGAGCCAGGAGGTTTTTCTCACTAAGCATAGACCCAAGCAACTCAGCTGCTTCCTTTGGCAGATCCATATCTCGTCATTTAAAGTCATTTAACTCTGGCTGAGTGAATAACTGGGGGACAGATGAGCTACTAGAAGATGGATCTTCAAAGTCTTCATCACTAGAATGTTGTGCTTCTTGAGACAAAACATCATCACTCTTCACTCTCATCAACTAACTCAGTAAAATTCCAATGGTATGGAGGGAGCCACAGAATCACTTTGATAACTGCTACTTCTGTTTAGTAAATATTTCTGGATAAATCAGTTACCTTAACCTGCCATCAGCAATGAGACCTGTACCACATTCAGATGAAATACCAAAACCCAAGCTCTTTCTCTTTCCCTCGTTCTTGGAGGATTTTGACACATCCTGGCAAACTGAATGAGGTGCCGATGGCTTGTCTTGGTCGCCCAATTTCATACCAAAATAAGCAAGGTCTTTTTCACAAAATCTCTTATGTTTTGTCTCTGTTTGGATGTAGTGAAGCATCCACAGATATAGTAGAAAACATCTGGATCATGTTTACAATTGCCACTTGTGAAAACATGTGACATGATAGAGCAAAATGGATATTATTTTTGAAATCAGCAACCCAAAATTAGTAAAGAACAAGTCTTGGATTTTATACAACAAATATGATGCAGGGCGGTGTAGTCTGGAGCAGCGATGACCTGTCATTGAGAGTGACTCATGTACCAGGAATTTTGAACTTTGGGGTGGATATTTTATCCAGGGGTAACCCACTGTACACGACTGGAGACTTCACCCTGAGGTGGTGAAGCAGATCTTGCTGCAGTTTGGTCAAGCGATGGTGGACAATTATGCGTCAGGGGAGAATGCTCAGTGCCCCATGTTCTTCTCCCTGCACGATCTGAGAGCCTCACTGGGGTTGGATGCACTGGCTCAGGAGTGGCTGAGGACCCTTCTTTATGCATTTCCCACATTGGCCCTCATTTCCCCAACTCTGGCCAGAGTGAGGGAGGGAGGTCACTCTATGATCCAGGGAAGCTGTTGTCACTGTTGGCTGGCTGAGATTTTTTTTAGCTGTTGTGCAGCCCACCATGGCCATTGCCACTACGCAGAGACCTGTTGTCTTAGGCAAAGGGGGAAATATTCCACCCCCACCCATAGAGGCTAGCTCTATGGGCCTGGCCCATGAATGGTTCAACCTGAACGCTGCTGGGCTCCCTCATATTATTACTGACATTATTCTGTATGCAAGAGCGTATTCTACCAGGACGCTTTACGAGCATAAGTGGCGTATGTTTCAAAACTGGTGCTTAGAATCACAGGCCATCTCATTTCAGTGCTCTGTGGCAGTGATTCTGTCATTTCTTCAGGCCCTGATTGAAAAGGGTAAAGCCTTCTCCACCATCAAGGTGTATTTGGCAGCGATTTCAGCCTGCCATATTCGTTTTGAAGGGAAGACTGCAGGCCAGCATCCCCTGATATGCTGTTTCATGAAGGGTGCATGCCATAAATTACCTACATCTAGGCCACTGGCTCCATCGTGGGACCTTCTCACAGTATTAGCTGAGCTCTCCTGTTTCCTGTTTGAACCCCTGGAACAGGTTGAGTTAAGTTACTGTCCTTAAAGACAGCCCTATTTATTGCTTTAGCCTCGGCTAAATGTGTAGGGGAGATCCATGCTCTCTCAGTGCATCAGTCATGTATTCAGTTTTCCCCAGATAATATCAAGGTCAGTATGCAGCTTTACCCCACCTTTATCCTGAAGGTTATGGGCACACGTTCCCCTATAGAAGTGCCTACCTTTTTATCCGCCACCTTTCGCCTCTGAGGAGCAACAGCAGCTGCATACCTTGCTCTGCGGATTTCTAAGTAGAGAACTCAGGGTTTTAGATGGAGTGACCAGCTATTTGTGTCCTGGCCTAAACCACATATGGGAAAGCCTGTGTCTAAACAGCACCCTTCTCACTGGTAGGAGCAATTGCCCTGGCTTATAATAGCAGGGGTCTTCAAGCCTCCTGCTGCCCTGTGGGCACATTCCACGAGGGGTCTGGCGACCTCATGAGTTCCCTTTAAGGGAGTTTCCATCCAAGAGGTGCTCGAAGCTGCATGCTGGGCCTCACCTCACACATTTGCTAGGTTTTACAAATGTAGATGTTACAGTGCCTAACGTGGCACATTCAGTCCTCAGTGCAGGTTCTTCCCAGGTGGAAGAACCTGCACTGAGGACTTAACAGGCATGTCTGGCAATCCGGGAATCAGTATTTCTCCCATAGTGTGACACGAAACGAATGCTATGAAAGAGGACTAAAGGTTATGTATATAATCCCAGTTCTCTGAGTAGCATGAGTCTCACCATACCGCGCTCCTTGCTCTGGAAAAGAGGAAGAGGTGAGGTTGTTTTGAATGACATCTGACACTATGTCAGCCTATTATATAGGGGGGCCCTAGCCCTTCCTGACATGGGTGTCACTGAGCCAGCCTATAAGGGCATTTGAGTTTCTGATGAGGTCACACAGGAGGCGTTTCCATAGTGAGACACTCACTCATGCTAATCAGAGAACCAGGTTCATATACATAACCTTAAGTTCTTGCTGCCAAGGGTGGCACAACCAGTTATTAGGTTTAGGGGGCAATTACTTTTTCACATAGGGCCAGGTAGGTTTGGATAGCATTTTTCCCTTAATAAATGAAATCATCATTTAAAAACTGAATTTTTTATTTACTTGGGTTATCTTTGTCTAATACTAAAATTTGTTTGATGATCTGAAACATGTAAGTGTGACAAATATGCAAAAAACTAAGAAATCAGGAATGGGGGAAATACTTTTTCACAGTACTGTAAAATGCTTCGAGTTCACTAAATATTTAGCAACAACCAGCTGCCATTAACTTAACATTTTATGGTTAATGTTTGTATTTTGTAGTTTTGGACATATTGGAAAAAAAGCTTACTTTCTTGCAGTGAGTCAGACAAGAAGGTTGAAGATACATGTTTATATGATTAATACAAAAGGAATACATATTTGGTAGGAAGGTTTTTGTTAATGTCAGACAAAGTCATTCCTGGTATTTCCCTGTTTCTAGCCTTGATGTAAAGTTTCACTAAGCAGCTGCTTGCTTCTTATATAACAGACAGATGATATCAGTTCTACATAGCTCTGTGAAACAAAGAAAATAAACTATTCCAAAAATCAGACAGGGTAATGTACTAAATGTTTCGCAAAAAGACTTCACAGCAGTTACTGTGTTTGATTTCTGTGGTGGCAAAGATAAATGCAGGAAAGAAACCTGTAAAACTACAGTCTGTTACAGCCAATAAATGAAACCTAAAAATGGCCTGTTAACATTTTCCAAGTGTAAGCCAACCTAAAATTTAGTCAAAATGCTTACTACCCAAAAATCCACTATAGGAAAAAAACCACTATAACCTGAGCATGCCCTGTCTTAAACAGACTATCAAAATAGGCTATTCATAAAAACATACATATAAAATGATCTGTTCACAGTTTATAGTAAATTAATCAACCAAGCTTATTTAGCAAAAATACAAGGTTTTCCTCTTGCCAGTGTCTGCTTCAGAAGGTGAGGTAAAGTGTAAGGTGGTTCATCAGGAGAGCACTGAGTTATCATCAAGAGTAGCTGGTTAGTATGCATTTCTTTCCACCTGAGACATCTTCAACGCCAGATATCTTCTCTCCTCCTCCTAATCAGCATTGATGATAATGATAACCTCAGTAGAACTGAGGTTATCTGTGGTTCACCTGAATCAGCTTGTGTAGTTTAATATTCATAAACCTCCTATGACGATGATGTTCTTCCCAATTTCAGTATAGAAAAGATGACTTCAGATAAGATCTGTATGGAAGAGATGGAAGGTAAATATCTTTGAAGACAAAAATGCAGACATGTATGCTGTGCCTTCATGTCTGCTTGGTTATGGTCTATACATATTTGTGTTTTTCCAGATGGTGAAGACAGTGAATTTCTGAGTGCAGTGAGGAGTGTTTGTCTGAAGTCAGGCCAGGCAGACAATCTTACCATCCACTACCTGCCCTTCTGCCAAGGCACCAAGTACTGCTCTGTGCTGCTAGTTTGCCCGCAGGTCAGTGTGTGTCTGAATTGTCTGTACTTTCTCCGAAACAGATTATTTAAAATAACTAACAATTAACCTATTTTTTAAAATTCCAGATGGCTATGAGCGCTTTATAATTTACATTATTCTAATTTCTCAAGCTGTAGAGATAAAAGACACCAAGAACGTAATTAAATTTCAATTGATTGCATGAAATCTTTTTTTGTTTTTTTCTTTCAGTCTGCAGTCAGTATCACAGAGAATAAGAGAACATGAAATATGCCAGTTACTTAGAAAACAGTACAATAAAAACAATTTATTCTAATGTGTGTTCTGGGGTATAAATATATATACACCAACCCAGAAGTGAAAACCTTTGAGATTAAGAATGTCTTTTGCAAGATCCCATACCTCCCAGAGAATGTCTTTTACAGAAAGGCAAGTATAGAAGAAAGGACACGGAAAGGCGATCTTTCTACAGCTCCAGGTGTGGGGGGGAGCTCTTTGAAAAATAGCTCATTTTAAATATTTTATATTCTGTTTAATCCACAGTAATTTTTAAAACTATGTCTGTAGTGTGGCTCTCCTGTGAGGACACCATATCTCTAAAAAAACAGCTCTTAACAAGCTCAGAAAAACATGCTTACACCTTGATTAAAAGCGTATGCTAAAATATATTAATGTAATAAAAACACAGATGAATAAAAAGAGCTCTGTGTGACATGGTTAACTGTCAATATCTATAGGGGGATTAAAATATTATTGAAAAATTAAGGTGGTATATTGGCAAAATGACTAGTTAAACTTAGCGCATCAGGTCAACCAAATGATTTCTCATACATGCTAATCTAAAAATGCCTGCTGGAGCCTGCACCTTTTGAACTTGCCTATTTTATCAAACTGGACATGGTTTCAAGATTTGAATGCTAACATGCTAAATGAGATATTAAAAGTTTCTTCACACTACACTGCAACTCCTCTACATCACACATTTTGGCTAAGGTGGTTAGCAAGAAAAAACTTGTATGCTGAAATGATAAATCACAGAGTGGTGTAATGTGCTAATTTACTTGCTAATGCTACATGTGTTTCCACACATATCTGCTTGTGTACAATAATGTGCCAATCATAACTAATCTCAGAGCAGTGAAAGCAGAGTCAAGAGTAGCTTGTCAAGAATGCTGGTTTCCTGTCAGTCTACCATCAAAGATCAGAGGTTTATCCACAATGCACATATGCAAAAAATTAGAAAAAGCAGTTCAACTCTCTTGGAGCTTTCCCATCTCCAGCCTTTGTTAACGGGACACAGACATGACCATGAAAATAACAGAAAACACAAGATGGCAGTGATTTACATGATGAATGCAAAAAGGCAACATGAGATTCTTTATGGAACAGAACTCTGAGCTCTAAGGAGAGAGATTGCTTTCACTTTGGTATGTTTGAACTGCTGTCTAGTTTTAGATTTAACTCCTTGCCTTGCTCTGATGAAACCCCCATGATATACACTATTCTCAAAAAGTTAGGGATATTCGACTTTCAGGTGAAATTTATGCAAATTGTAAAAAGTTCATGCTACAGTGATATATCATGAAAGTAGGGTATTTAAGTAGAAGCATGGAATGGTAATTTCTTCATCTCAAACAATTTATTGAAACAAAAGCTAACAACAGTGGTGGGTATACCACAACAAAAAATGTCAGTGTCTCAGTAACTTGTCATATGTCCTTGAGCATCAATTACAGCTTGACAACAAGGTCTCATGCTGTTCACAAGTCGACTTATTGTCTGCTGAGGCATGGCATTCCACTCTTCTTGAAGGGCTGCCCTCAGGTCATTGAAGTTCTGGGGTACCGTGTTACGACCCTCTACACAACCACTCAGCTGATCCCATAGATTTTCTATGGGATTCAGGTCTGGAGAAAGTGCAGGCCACTCCATTTGAGGTACCCCAGCCTCCAGCAGCCTCTCCCTGATGATGCGATCTTGATGAGCTGGGGCATTGTCGTCCATGAAGATGAAATCAGGCCTGTGTTGCTTATGCAGAGGCACAATGACTGGATTCATGTTGTTATTCAGGTAGTATCGGCTTGTCACAGTACCATTCGCAAGGTGTAGGGCAGTTCCGTATTGACTAAACACACCTGCCCAGACTGTAACACCACCACCTCCAAAGGCTCATCTAGGTGACAACAGTGGCTGATGCATAGTGTCCTCCTTTATGTCTACAACAGCGTTGGTGGCCATCGTTTCTGCTCAATGTGAATCGACTTTCATCAGAGAACAGCACTGAGGCCCACTGGTTCCTCGCCCAGCACAAATGCTCCCTGGCCCATGCAAGACGATGATGCCTGTGCCTGGTGGTGTGGTCAGGTACCCTTGCAGGTCGTCTAGCATTTAGACCACGCTGATGTAAGCGGTTTCGAATGGTTTGACGTGACACTCAGGTGCCTCTCACCTCCCTTAAACGTGCCTGGAGTTGAGTGGCATTCACCATCCGGTTCCGCGGGGCGCTGTTCACAATGAAGTGGTCATCAGCATGGGATGTGGCCAAAGGATGTCCACTTCTATGCCTTTCTGTGACTCTTCCAGTCTCTCTGTGTCTCTTTTGCAACCTGCTGATGACACTCTGTGACACTCTAAGCTCAGTGACAACTTCCCTCTGAGAACATCCCATTTGAAGCCTCGCAATGGCCAGGTACTGTTGATTGATTGTTAGGTGTTGTCTTGGTCTCATGATGTCAAACTGAGAACAGCATGATGAAGAGGACTCTTTAAATACAAATTGTCATTGAACCAGAACATTTAGTGGACGATTGGACGATGGATCAGACACTTGTTGGGATTTTTGCGGTTAATCACCTTGTTAGAGAACAGCACGTTATGCAATAAGTACTGAAACATTGAACAGTTGGACATGTGCATTCAAAAGTTTAGAGAAGGTCAAATTAAGTTCACCTGTAAAGGTTATAGTGCATTTTAGATGCATTCTGAAATTTCATCCGAAAGACGAATATCCC
>VUQI01055417.1:0-17629 GCA_015106735.1 Paratilapia polleni | reverse complement strand
ACCATCCCTTAGTTATGCTGCAATAGGCCTAGGCTGCTGGGGACTTCCCATGATGCACTGAGCACTTCCTCTTCCTCACTTCTTTTCACTCTCCATGTGTTTTATACACCATTTGCATTTAGTCATTAGCTATTATTAACTCTGTCTCTCTCCTATAGGTGTGCCTTTTTGTCCTGTCTCCCTCTGCTCTCTTCTGTTTCCCCTCATCCCCAACCGGTCGCGGCAGATGGCTGCCCCTCCCTGAGCCTGGTTCTGCCGGAGGTTTCTTCCTGTTAAAAGGGAGTTTTTCCTTCCCACTGTTGCCAAGTGCTTGCTCATAGGGGGTCGTCTGATTGTTGGGGTTTCCTGTCTTTTCTGTCTAATATTGTAGGGTCTTTACCCTAAAATATAAAGCGCCTTGAGGCGACTGTTGTTGTGATTTGGCGCTGTACAAATAAAATTGAATTGAATTGAAAATTGTTGTTCTCTTCATTACAAGCGTCACTCAGCTCAGATTTGAGGTTCTCCTCTGTTTTAGACTTGAGCTTCTTCCAGCTGCTCTCTGAGATCTATTTATTCTGCAGTACTCTAACTGCATGTGAAGACAATCCAGCTGAGTCTTATAGTCTGATGCCCTGTGGTTTGCAGCTACCAGTCTGGTCTATTACAGTTGCTGCCTGTGTTGGGAGTCCTGCAGTTGGTATCTGAGAGCACCAGTTTTCTCCCTGACATTATATGGGACTCTGCCCTGATTGTGTGTCTAATTGGGATTGGCTTGATGATGCCAAGTACCTGTATTAGGCCCAGGGTTTCTTCTTCTGGGGTTTGGATTGGGGTTTTCCTGCGTCTGCACATATCTTGTCTTGGGTCTGATAACCATCTGGTTTTGTGCTTCTGCCATCGTAGATTCACAAAATTTGACTGAATGTTTAAACTGAATGTTCCTACTTATGTCATTAGTCCCTGTAATACATCACATCCTGTATGCATATTGGAGTGTGATGTATCCACGCACTTTCCAGGGATTACATTTTTCTTTCAAAATAAAAGCCCAGGAGACCTTCTGAAATTAAAGTATTTTACTTTGTAGTACATGCTAAATTAGCAATATGAAGGCCAACTCTACCAGATAACTCAAGTAAAAAAAAAAAAAATACAAAAGCAGCCCAGAAGCTTCAGTAAATGGTCTAGGTTTTAAATCTTTTCTCTTTAAAACAATGACAAAACTTCTTCTGGCCTTTACTGGCCTTTACTAGCCATTTTTTAGCAAATGCAGTGTACTTGTTCTGGAATTTTCCTTCCACATTTCTTTTTTGTTATTTGCTAATTTTCTCAATACAAATAAAACATACTGGTAAGACAGCAGCGTTGGTGCTGAAAACAAACAAGTCTGTCCATGCACTGTTAAATTCTCTGTTTTCCTCCACAACATTTCTCTTTTTTTGGAATTTGAATCTATAGCTAGGGGGCATTCAAGACTGGTCATTTGTGTATGCAGTGGCTATCACTGATGTAGGTCTCTTGAGGTTTAGCAAAATCAAGCAGATAAGGCACCAGGAGATATGTTGAACATATTAAAACATTTTTGAATTTGGCGCAGAGGCTACATATTTTTACAATTGGAGACTTTTGAGGAATCGCTTATAGCAATGGTGAAAAAAAAATGTAAATATTAAAAAATAGCTGTTGTTCATTTCCATATTCATAAAGATTTTTTAAAACGTTTAATTGAATTTTCTTGAGATTAATATTCTGTGTGGACAGTGCAGGCTTTAGGCTATGCAAGCTTGGAGGTTGGATCAACTAGTGAACAGGCAAAAAAACCCAAACCAAACCAAAACAGAAAAAAAAAACAACAACAAAAACAACAACAACAACAAACAACAACAACAACAAAAAAACCCCTGATAGCATTTTTTTTGACAGTTTATCATACAAATCCAGATGTTTTCCCCTGGAATAAAAACACTGAGCGTTTGTGAGCAAGTGACCCACTGAGCCAAAAAATATATAAAAATAGCTGCTACTTTCAGTTATATAACAGCAGCAGCAGAGAACAAGCGGCCATTTTCCATCTGTTACTGTGAGACTTTGCCAGTGAACACACCTCTACAGTGCTGCTGTTGGGTGAAAACATCAGCATAGTTCAGCAATGCTGAGCCAAATGATCTGTCTTTTTATACCTAGACAAAATCTTTGGATCTCTCTTTGGATGTTATAGGAAATGCTATAGGGAAAAAGCAGATCATATTGTTTTAATGCTAACAAGCTTTAAAATGTATCTAAATTGCTTTTAAATTCAATGCAGGTCAGAAGTGTCAACTGTAATTTTATACAGATGGGGAAAAAAAAAGAAGTAAAATAAATACTGGGTCATAAGTATGGTCACTACAGCCATAACACATTAATAATGCCTGCTCATCAGAGATTGGAGAATTGACAGAGACTGTCTGTTGTGTAAAGACATCAAAGACACACCTGCACAGATTAACAGTAACTTGGATAATGAATCCTAATTGGATATGAATAATTAGGCAATATCATGTCTGGATATAATATAGAAGAGAAACTAGTGCTAGTATCTGTCAGTAAGAATCTTGCACAGAGGTTACGTGAAGCTACATATAAGAAATTTTTAGTAATAAAGTATTATAGAGTTATTGTCATCATAAAACATTACATTTTAATGTCATTGCCCCAGGGTGCCAGCAAACCTTCTTGCTTAGTGCTAAAATGTCCAGAAATGGTCTTGCATATGGAAGTCAATTACTGGCAAGAAAAAAAAAAAAAGAAAGAAAGAGAAACATTACAACAAAATGTTCACACAAAGTTCTTATAGTGGTAAAATCTTACAAGCAAAAAATTAGGTAAGAAGTCATTTAGAAAACATAAATAAAAATAATGACTACTTATGAGACACACTATATATTTTTTTAATTAATAAATCAAAACAGACATTAATGAAAACAAGAGTCAGCATTTTGAAATGTTTTAAAACCATTGTAGAATTTAATTAAAACAAAAAAGTTCCCTAACACTTTTTTCTCTGCAGAAATTGACCTCCATAGTTTTGCGATAGCAAAATTTGATGGCAATGATTTTCATTGATATTTATGCTGGATTAATGCTGTGGTAAAAAGCCACATCATGCTGACAGTTAACATCCTGACTGATATGCAGAATGTGGTCATTAGTCAGTGTCTGAAGAGGTAAAGCTCTGTGAGTCAAAATAATTCTGAATAAGTCAACATTTAGACCATCTAACACAAAAATCTGGATAGTTAAATAAAAAGATTATTTAGAAAAAAATAAACTAATTAATAAAATTAGTGACACCTCCCCCATGTTGTTAAAATATAGTGACATTTTAGATCACTCTGGCCTGTAGTGAGTAAATGCTATGACCGACTCAAAGTTATGAGATACTATGTATTTTTATTTCTTATTTATTTATTTTTACTAAATCAAAACAGACATTAGTAAACAAAACAAAAAAAACAAAAACCAAAACAAAACAAACAAAAAAAGCTATTTTAAAATTAAACTATAATACTATAGACACGGATACAGTTAAAGTTTATTTTTTTCTCTAAAGTTTAACATACCATCTACTACATTAGTATTCAGTCATTTCACTTGCCTTGTTAACTATGTATGATATTTAATCTTTTTTTTTTGAAGAAGAAGAAATTGGCCTGTATTATTACATAACAGCTAAATGGTAAAGCAACAGGCTCTACTGAGATTTATTCTGGACTTTTATGGTGAACAACCACATCATGCTGACAGTTAACATCCTGACTGATGTACAGAATGTGGTCATTCATTGGCCTCTGGAGAGGTAGAGCTCTCATTAGTCTACTTTTCTTTTAATGACAGTGATGGATGATGGAGATGAGGCTGGAACACTTGCATTAGTTTGACCTCTACGGCAAAAACTCAAATTGAACTGAAGATGTGTAATAGCCCTGTCGGGCAATAACTGCCAATCACCTGTAAAGAGCTTGTGCATAATCACTGTAACTGGAGAGTAAGTCACTGTGGGAGGTAACCAACCTCTTTTTTAAATATAGTTATACAGTTTTGAAAATGACTAGGAATAATTATTTGTCAAGGTTGTATGTAACTAATTATGATTTATTTATTTTATGTAATAAGGCTTCTCGCATTAAACACAAGTCAAAAAGTCCACGAAATAAAAAAGAGCAATAAAAAAATACAGAAAACAAAAAACAGTGTGCCCATTTGACTTTCCAACAGATTAACATCCACCATATAATTTCCAAAGGTCCCCAAACACCCCTTGTTTATCTTTCAGAATATGTTATTCTTTCCATTAGAAGGTTTGACATTGTTGGTTGTTGTTTTTTTTAAAAAAATAATTATCTAATGTCACTCTGACCTCTTCCCAAAATGTTTTAAACTTTATGCCAAACACAGTGAAACGGTGCCCTATAGCCTCTGTGCATTTAGTACATATGTCTTTTATACACTCCCAGACACTTTATTAGATACACCTGTTCAACTGCTCATTAATCCAAATCTCTAATAAGCCAATAATATGGCAGCAACCTGGTGCATTTTCACATGTAGACATGGTCAAGGTGACCTGCTGAAGTTCCATCCTGAATTGAGCATCAGGATGGAGAAGAAAGGTGATTTAAGTGACTTTGAGCATGGCATGGTTTGTTGGTGCCTGACGTGCTGATCTGACTATTTCACAAACTGCTGAAATACAACCATCTCTAGTGTTTCCAGAGAATGGTCCGAAAAAGAGAAAATACCAAGAGAGCAGCAGTTCTCTGGGTAAAAATGCCTTGTTGATGGTCAGAAGAGAATGGCCAGACTGCTTCGAGCTGATAAGAAGACAACAGTAACTCAAATAACCACTTGTTACAACTAAGGTATGCAGAAGAGCATCTCTGAATGCATAACAAGTCCAACCTCGTAGCACATGGGCTACAGCAGCAGAAGACCACACCAAGTGCCACTCCTGTCAGCTAAGAACAGAAAACTGATTCTACAGTTTGCATGGGCTCATTAAGAAGATTGGAAGAATTGAAAAATGTTGCCTGGTCTGATGAGTCTCGATTTCTGCTGCAACATTTGGATGG
The DNA here is from genome assembly GCA_015106735.1 of Paratilapia polleni. Taxonomy (NCBI): domain Eukaryota; kingdom Metazoa; phylum Chordata; class Actinopteri; order Cichliformes; family Cichlidae; genus Paratilapia; species Paratilapia polleni. Next base: position 12,536 of record VUQI01055417.1, on the reverse strand, counting down.
TGGGGTCAGAATTTGGTGTAAACAACATGAAAGCATGGATCCATCCTCCTTTGTATCAACAGTTCAGGCTGGTGGTGGAGGTGTAATGGTGTGAGGGATATTTTCTTGACATACTTTGGGCCCCTTAGTACCAAGTGAGCATAGTTTAAATACCACAGCCTACCTGAGTGTTGTTGCTGACCATGTCCCTCCCTTTATGACCACAGTGTACCCATCTTCTGATGGTTGCTTCCAGCAGGATAACGCACAATGTCACAAAGCTCAAATCATCTCAAACTGGTTTCTTGAATATGACAGTGAGGTCACTGTATTCAAATGGCCTCCACAGTCACCAGATCTCAATCTGAAAGAGCACCTTTGGGATGTGGTGGAACAGGAGAGTCACGTCATGGATTTGCAGCCAACAAATCTGCAGCAACTGTGTGATGCTATCATGACAGTATGGACCAAAATCTCTGAGGAATGTTTCCAGCATCTTGTTGAATCTGTGCCACGAAGGATTAAGGCCATTCTGAAGGCAAAAAAGGCTCCAAGCTGGTACCAGAAAGGTGTACCTAATAAAGTGTTTTACTCCATCCAAGTTTGGGAGGTGAAAAAAATTTCTAACCCTATGCTTCTGGCGACCACCAAATGGCAGGCAAAGTTGCAAAGCTTCTGCATTCAGCTGCTAAAAAGGCAGATTATTTCCTTCTGTAGGTGGTGGAGAGAAAAACCGGTGCTAAAAGAGAATAAATCATGGTCTAATTAACAGAGAGAGTGCAGGCAAAAGAATAAATGCACCAGAGATTCTTAAGGCCTCTTTGTATTACTTCAAGGACCAGTTTCCTGATATTTTCACAGTATATTATATATAATAAAGTTTAGGAGTAGTTTTTCTCCTATCTAAAACAAATACAAAACATTAAGTGTTGTATGCATGCTTTCAGGTTTTCTGAGTAATTTATAGAGCCTATCAAATTATAAAACGTGATATTCAGTCAAGTTAAAGGTAAGTTAGACCGTGACATCCCATCTGGGATGGGAGGGGCCAGCATGTGCACCGGCTCTTCTGGGTAGCTTCATATCCGCGGACCAGCCAGGCATCGGCAGCACACGCGTCTGAAACGGCAACAAGGGAGGGACAAACAGAATAGCAACAAGCTAAGAAAAAGTGAGCTTGCGTCTGTCTTTGATAGGCTGCTTTCAAGTTGAGAACTGGGAGGTGAGGCGAAGCCAGAGAAGAGACGAGAAAGGGAGGGAAGGAGGGCGGCAGGTAACCGAATTGCTGCGGGCGCTTGGAGAGAGAGATCCCCGGTCAGGGACGCCTTGAGCCGCCGCCGCAGCAGCAGCAGCATCAGGACCACCAGGATGGAGGGAGAGAATTACGGTTTGTCCTCATACAGACTGTTTGGCATGTAGCAGACGCTTTGATCCAAACCCTGACACTGCATGAGCGCATGCTTCTCAGCACTGCCGTACCGTGTCCGCGTTGTGCTGTGCCAAGAGATCAAAAATGCAACCTACTGCGCTATGTCCATACTCCTGCCAGCCTGTTTAGTGAAACTATTAAAATTACAGCGTGATATACTTCAAAGTAAGTCCTAGTCCGTAGCAGGCCTGTGCCATGTTGTTTTCACCGCGCACTTGCCCATGTTTCTCTAGTCTGAACGCACACACGGGGAAGGAAGTAGCATGTAACCAGCTTTAAAACAGGTGGTCTCTGTGGTATGCACGGTTATAAAAAGATCGACGCAATTAATTATTTACAATCCCACTGCAGCTATGACAGCATGGTGGCAGCTGTGGAAAAAAAAATATCCACATATTTACACTGAAAAGCAAATGCAGTGAGAAACAGAAAAGTTCTTATGGGAGTTTACACGATCCAAACTGATTTATTTATAGGCTATCAGGCTGGCATCTATTTTGAGGCTGACACAGTTTCACAGAATGCCTCCTTAAACAACTACCTCCATGAAAAAAAAGTGAAGCATCTTTACTGGAAATCCAGTCTCCTGTCATCATGTATAGGGTGACATCCCTGATGATGTCAGGCTTGGATGAGCCAGCTGATGGCTCAGCTTAGGCTATGATAGAGGCTTCATCTCAATTATTTAGCAGTTTAGTTTTCTTTTCTTTTTTTTCCCCTGTGAGCTTAATGGATCTCAAAATAGAACCTCCAGCAATGGCCTCATTGCAAAAATTCAACTGATGCTCTGCTGAAGGGAGGGGAGGGATGGTACTTCTCATCTCTTTTCCACACAAGTCCGGTGGTGGTGACTTTGGGTAGCCCGGACAGCTCATACAGCCCATTCAGGATGTTTTTCTCTCAGCCTCAGAAGAAATAATCATATGCCGTCAGCGCCTTCCTATTTGCCACGAAGCTGAAAGAATCAGTTGGTGATTATGTAATTATCTGCTAAAGTGTGAGGCAAAAGAGAAGAGACATGCTGGAGCACCCAGCGCATTCAGATAACACTCTCGCTGTCCCCGACACCTTCTTAGTCAAATCGACAGCTTGTGAATCTGAATGAGTAAGTGCAAGGCATACTATCTCCTCTGTGACTGTTGCTTGAAGACAGAAAGCGGATAAAAGTAATCCACCCGCTGTCATCACTTAAGTGCAGGCATCATTTTATTTTGGTACACATTTTTCCCCTGTAGTTTATTATTAGTCACGACTTATATAACAAAATGCTACATTTGTGTGGAGGCTTGCAAGATTTCTGATGTAATTTGTATACTTTATTGCGTTGTAGTGTTACATGTGCAGCCACTGACTAACATTTATGACAGGATTATTTACCATGTTTTTGAACTCTGTTCCAGTGATGTTGCTAGGTGCCGGTGCCCTAAACCAACTACCCTGGGATTCACTGGGGTGTGGCTCTGTTTCAAGACTTACTTCAAAGGCTTTGAGCTGCAGGGTGTCAAAATGTCTTCATCTTTTGTGTGCACTTTTTTTTTTTCCATCTACCTGCACCCGTTGGTGCAGCTGAGTTTCTCTTTGCATAATAAAATCTGCACACACAAAGGAAACAGTGGATCTGCTCATAGGTGTGGTGCACTGGTGCACTAGTGTGGCAGGTATGTGTGGTTGCTGTGGTTATGGGTGTCATCCTGCTCTCTGTCAGTTTGACCTCTCATTATCTGAGTGATTGCATCTGAGAAATATAGCTGCTTCTACTGTCCTAATCGTTGTTGTTGGTATTTTTCTTTTTTCTTTTAACTGTCACTCTTGTGACGATGAGACAGGTTTACTCCACCTCTAAGCTCCTGTCATGTTCAAAGCATACTCACACTGTGATGGCAGCAGCAGCCACTGAACCTCAGCAGGCTTATGCAGGCACATCTTGTCCCCAATAAATAAAGAAATAATTAAATAAATTGTTACATAAAAATCAGAAGATAAAAGAGAAGAAGGTCGCACCAAAGTTGCTACAGTTGTTCTACTTTCTTAATCGTGTAAGATACAGAAATAAAATGCCAAAAATTGTTTTGATGAATTAAGCTGATCGATGAAACCAGATAAAAACAATATCAATTTGTTTTCCACGATTAAATCTGCACCACTCACAAAGAGAAGCACACAAAGCGGGATAATTAAAGCTTTAAGACAGCTAAGAGGAAAGCTGAGCAATGAGTGCTGCAAGTTCCAATTAGAAAGATATTGTTAAGCACATCCAGTCTATTCAGGTGTAGAAGCTCCCTCCTCTGTATTCACTCACTTTGGTTTTATCAGTAGAGATGCTGGCTCTGCCCCCACTCAGCCAGTTGTTAGTCACCAGAGGTGATGCTATCATTAGGCTGCCATGTAGGAGTTCCACCAACACAGATCAGGAAGCTTCCTGTAGATTTTATCTTCCACGTGGGAAATTTTTCATCAAAAAGAAAACTCCTTCACCTAGGTGGACGTTTACTTTTTTACTGATGGCTGATTCACATCAGAATCAGACAGTCTGCTGAGGCAGACAACAAGGCTTTTCTGGTTGTAATTTTTGCTCGTGAATGTTGCACTCGGCTATTCAACCCACATAAATTTCACATTTGCATTAAAGCTAAGTCTGCTAAACTCCAGGAGACTTCTAGCCTCCTTGGGGAGCTGAGAATAAGAGTGTCGTTGCATGTTCTGTCCACATGGTGGCATGTGGCCCTCAAGGAAGTGGCTCATTTGTGTCCAGTTAAAAGCAAAAGTCCTACATAGTGTACATGGCAACACTTAAAAGAAGCCATATGACAGCAACTTTGAGTGCTTTGAGTGCTTGCCCATAGGGGGTCGTCTGACTGCTGGGGTTTTCTGTCTAATATTGTAGAGTCTTTACCCTAAAATATAAAGCGCCTTGAGGCGACTGTTGTTGTGATTTGGTGCTATATAAATAAAATTGAATTGAAACTTTACTGTTCCAGTAAAGTTGTTTACCTCATGGTGATTTAATCACTCAGGAGTGGCAGCGTTAAATTATTCTTACAACGTTAAACTCTATTGATTTTTTTAGGGGAATTCTTTTGGAACTCTGGAAACACAGATTGCAAAATGAAGCACACTTGAATTTATAATTAATGCATTACTGTAGATTTTAGAGAGTTTTGTAACAGTCACGCCATTATATTTGAGCACATATTTATACATTGTGCAGACAGCAACACGTTTCCTCCCATTTTCTTTGTTCTTTGTTGATCATTCGTGATGAATCAGTCAGTGGCTCAACATGTGCCTTTGTAACTAAAAAAATCTAAATTGTATTACTTATATAAGAAATGAGTGCTGACATTTAAATTCATACAGTTTGGGAATCTTTGGGCCCTACCTTTGAATGACCGTATTTGCAACTTAGTTGCATGTTGCACTTCACATCTTCATTAGTCACCATTAAACTGCAGTATAAAATAATTCATTTAAACGAAGTGTTATTGAAGCGGCTAAATGGCTTTTATGAGTTTCATTAGAGCACTTAAAGTTTCCTCTGTGGACTGGAATATCTCCTGAACAGTTCTTTGTAATACACTGATGTTTTTCCATTTGCAGCAGCAATGTATTTGTAATGTGGTGCTGAGCAGAGGGGGGAGGAACATTTGTGCTGACTTCACTATGTGCTGTTCCTCCCGGTGACAGAGCTGTTCTCTCTGGGTGATATGCAGCTGCAGCATTTAAAGTAGCCAGGACTGACTTTGCAGTTCATGCAGGGGTCAGGCTGAGGCACTCTGCCCTTCGACAGTGTCACTATTATTAGTCACTCTTACATTGCTCTTGATGGCAGCGTGATTGACAGAAGGGGCAGAGTTGAAGGCTTAATTAATGACTTATAGAGTAGGAGTAATTAAGGAGTGACTGACAAGTGGGCTAATTCAGAGTGGCAGGTGACACCAGTTCAAGAGGGAAGGTAAACATTTGCATTTTGTTCTGCAGGATGAAGACGGCATCCAAAACACAATCAGTCTTAGTCAATTATCGGCACATTTTTGTTGTTGTTGTTGTTGTTGTGAGACCCATGTGGGTTATGTGGCCCCAAAATGTGATCGTGTCATTGTGAATAACCCTCACTGAGTGTGAAAATAATCTAATCCAAAAAAATGGCTCATGGTGTTTTGCTCAGAAGCTAGTTATTTCTTCTATCCTGTTGCCAAGCAACAATGAAATCTTGATTTTTATGCTTTTCAAGCCAAAAACTATGAAAGGCTAAAAGCTTAAAGCAGCAGAGGTTGGAGATGGAAATCAAAGTCTGGAGTGGACAAAACAGCAACACACTTCTGACTTTTTGCCATAATTTTCATGAAAACAATGGAATTCCCTCTCTTCTTTAAGTGTCTTTTCACATGACGTAGTTCTGTTTTCAAGTTTAATCAGGCATAGGTGGTTGCTGCAATAGTCATCGATACATTAATGTGTTTTCAGATACATCGTTGTGTGTGCAGTCTGTTAAGAATGTGGGCTTGAATTAGTATGTGAGGTAGCAAGTGGGAGAGAAAGAGAAAGAGAGAGAGAGAGAGAGAGAGAGCAGAGGAGCATAAGAGGGAGGCTCAGATACCAGCGTAAAAAGGGGAACAGGGAGAAAGCAGAAGTGATTTTAGCATCCTATAGCAAGTTGCACATTCTAAACAAAGGGGAAGAGAAAGTAGGTGAGTGCGCGAGATTGGCTGAGGAGCGTCATCCGACTGGGGGATTAGGCGAAGGAAAGTGACACAGAGCAGGACCTCACAGTTGGAAGCCTTCCATGGACGAAACACCTGGGAGCGAAGAGTGACAGTCGCACTGGGGAGACTGGGACTCCACAACTTTTCTTTTCTTTCATATCAGCCTCAGTCGTAAGGAGGGAGGAACTGCAGTCAGAGACTGGAGCTATGGGGACAGTGAGTGAACTGTGTGTGTCGAGTCTTCAGACCTTCTTGTGTCCTGCTGTGAAGCCACTCCAGGAAGCTCCAGGTACTTTAAAGTTAGTTGCAGGAACATTATTTTTCATTTTTGCTGGCTTTTGGTATCGTTACTATAATCCTACAACACTGAACCTATCACGGGCACTAGTTTTGAATGTATTTTCTCTGTAATATAACCTGTAAGCACAGACACATGGCTCCACCGGCGATGAAAACAAACCGTTGGACAGAAATAGAAGGAGCTTCTCAAGGCTCAGGGAGGCTCTCATTTAGCACGACTTAAACCTCTGCCCTGTGCACGCACACACACAGTAATAGAGCGTGAGCTAATGTTATTAGTTAGAGAGCTGATCTAATCTCCATTAGGTCTGACTCCTTGTCCATGAGGACTTCACATTCCTTTTCACACATATACATAAAATCCTTATGTTGGCTAACAGCATGTGAAATCACAGCTTGTCAGCCGCACTCAGCTCTGCCAAAGGCGTGTGTTTCTGTCCTTTAATACAGAGGCCTGCGGTGTTGTGTTTACTGGGGATCACCTCTGAAACCTGGATAAAAAAATTCTCTGTGCTTCTCATTTTAATTACAGATGGAGGAGCGGGATGGAGTGACGCCGATTAAGACGTTGGTTTCTTTAGAAGTTTGTTTATACTCACCATCTGTCCCTGTATTTCCAGATCCGTTTTTTTCATCCTTAGTATTCATAACAAGGTCTGAAGAGTGATAGAGCTGATGTGTGTGTGTTGTTTCGGCTTGGTTGTTAAGTGTTGTGATTACATTGCACTGCAGGGTGGTGTGGAGGTTCCCATTGGGAGTGTTTAAGCTGTGTGTTGACATGACTAAAAACGGCTCTGTTGGGTCGTGGTGAATCAGCTGACTGAGTGCGAAGCATGGGGAAGCGATGCTGCCTCAGTCATTTCAAAACACCTGAATCAGCACCGGAGTTGTGTCTGGAAAGGGGCTGATTTGGTTATTCAAGGGGGAAGTAATCTGGATTGTTCTGGTATCGAGAATGTGATGACAGCAGACTTCCACGGATTTTTGTCAAGCCAACAAAACTGAATGACATGTTGAGTGTTTCTAGTCACTTCGATATAACACTGGTTTGTCGTTTGTATATTCAGCCTTCACTGCAATTTGTGGGCTGATCGCGAAGCAGTATATTGCCAAAGCTGCCAACTGCCTGCGTTGTGTCACGTTTTTTCCTAGGCTGTAACAAAATGACGTTCATGTTGTGATGGCAACACAAGAGTTTGAGCCACTTGTGGTGTAATGAGATTGGCTGATACCGTAAGTGTTGGTGCTTCTGTTTTTAATCATGAATCATATGAATGATTCATGTGTGGCTCATCCAGTTGTAGTCAAGCAAGTTCACATTGTATCAGCAGAGCTGTTACTGTAAGTCCCTCCTGAAATCAGTGGTGGAATGTAAAAAAAGGGAAATAATTTAAGTTATGTACTGAAGTACGAACTCCATGTCACCTTTACCTTCTGCTCTACTACATCTCAGAAGGAAATAGTGTTGTTATAAATTGAACTACATAATAGTTTATACAAGTTCAGCTGAATTGATTAGTCAATTAATCAATGAGTCAGTTGATAGAAACTATATTTATTTATATAAACACTTTATTAAGTATACCTTGCTAGTACTGGGTTGGACCCCCTTTTGCCTTCACAACTGCTTCTTTGGAGCATAGATTGAACAAGGTGCTGGAAATATTCCTCAGAGATTTTGGTCCATATTGACATGATAGCATCACACAGTTGCTGCACATCCATGATGTGAATCTCCTGTTCCACCACATCCCAAAGCTGCTCTTTCAGATTGAGATCTGGTGACTGTGGAGGCCATTTGAGTACAGTGAACTCACTGTAGTGTTCAAGAAACCAGTTTGAGATGGTGTGATCTTTGTGACATGGTGTGTCATCCTGCTAGAAGCAGCCATCAGAAGATGGGACGGGTATGATCAGCAAAAATACTCAGGTAGGGTGTCGTGTTTAAACGATGCTCATTTGGTACTAAGGAGCCCAAAACGTGCCAAGAAAATATCCCCCACACCATTACCGCTTAAATCACCTTTCTTCCCCATTCTAATGCTCAATTTGAACTTCAGCAGGTCTTCCTGAACATGTCTGCATGCCTAAATGCATTGAGTTGCTGCCATGTGATTGGCTGATTAGAAATTTGTGTAAACAAGCAGCTGACCAGGTGTACCTAATAAAGTGGTTGGTGAGTGTATTTTGGCTGTAATAATTGTGTAGTGAAAATCCACCTCATCCAGCTACAACAGTAAACATTGATGCACGAGTAATAATAATCTAGTGACATAATACATAATCACAGTGGTCATTTTTCTGTGCTGAGTACTTTTAATACTTTACTACTTTTACATTGCAGTTTCATAGTAACACTTACATATTTTCATTTAGTATTGTATCCTTTATTTATCCAGGTAAAAGTCTCATTGAGATTAAAATATCTTTTTCAAGAGAGACCTGGCCAAGAGGGCATTAATACTTTTACTTAAGAAGAGCATGTACATCCTCCACCACTGCCTAAAATATGAGTGTATCTAAATTCTATTGGGCTCAGCTTTTAAAAGAAGTTAAAAAAGTTACTCGGTTCCTTCCCAGCCTGACCTCATGCAGCGATGTCATATTTCCCAAAATCAATACAGACTTGTGTGTTTTTATTTTTTATTTTCTTTACTTTGCATCTAAGTGACTTAAGCAGATGCGCGGCGTTTTGACAGTACCCTCCAAACTGTAAATATTATAGTTAGCCAAACGTTCACAGCGGCAGTGACTGTAACTCAGCATGCCTAAATAATCTTCATAGCACACAGGATGACAGCGATACCAAATACTGTATCGTTTATAGCAGACGCGACAGAAATTTGGCTGAGTAGTAATGGCACAGCTTCGACAGCCATCTGTGCAGTGAGCCAGGTGTGCCCTGGATTAGCAGAGGCTCTCTGACGCGGAAATTACTCGTGCGGACCCCCGGGGCAGCTGAGGACACACTGATATGTGTGAAAGCACAACGGGGCCATCAGCAGCAGCGTGTGTTTGAGAATATTTGCTATATCAGCTTGTTATACAGGAGAGTGTAGTGACGGCAGTGGTTACCGACCTTTTTTGGTTTGTGACCCTTCCGCTGTAATACTGTTTGGGGACCGTGTCATCCTCTGTAATTGCTCATAGTATTATTGTATGACTTTATACACGATTTTTATGAAATTTAATAATCTGATGAAGGATTATTAAAGTGATGAGATATTTCATAAATCAGATATAAACAATGCTTTTTTTCTCTGTTGCAAAAGATAGAAGAATAAAAAAGACTTAAAGGTGCAATGTTTGACCGAGGGCTGTTACCTACAAATGCACTCACTTCATTAGGTACACCTGTTCACCTGCGGTTTAATGTCAATATCTAATCAGCCAATCACGTGGCAGCAACTCAGTGGATTTAGACATATAGACATGGTCAGGATGACCTGCATCAGAATGGGGAAGAAAGGTGATTTAAGAGACTTTGAATGCGGTATGGTTGTTGATGCCAGACAGGCTGGTCTGAGTATTTCAGAAACTGCTGATCTGCTGGGATTTTCCCCACACAACCATCTCTAGGGTTTACAGAGGATGGTCTGAAAAAGAGAAAATATCCAGTGAGCAGCAGGTCTCTGGGTGAAAATCTCTTGTTGATTTCAGAGGTCAGAAGAGAATGGCTTTGAGCTGTTAGGAAGGCGACAGTAACTCAAATAACCACTCGTTACAACCAAAGTATGCAGAAGAGAATCTCTGAACGCACAACACGTCAAACCTTGAAGCCGATGGGCTACAGCAGCAGGAGACCACACCTGGTGCCACTCCTGTCAGCTAAGAACAGGAAACTGAGGCTACAATTCACACAGGCTCACCAAAATTGGACAATAGAAGACTGGAAAAACATTGCCTGACCTGATGAGTCTGGATTTCTGCTGTGACATTCAGATGGTAGGGTCAGAATTTGGCATAAACAACATGAAAGCATGGACCCATCCTGCCTTGTTTCAGGCTGGTAGTAGTGGTGGTGTAATGATGTGGGGGATATTTTCTTGGGCCCCTTACTGTTTAAAGGCCACAGCCTACCTGAGTAGCCTACCTGACCATGTCCATCCCTTTATGACCACAGTGTACCCATCTCTTGATGGCTGCTTCCAGCTTCCATGTGACAAAGCTCAGATCATCTCAAACTGGTTTCTTGAACATGACAGTGAGTTCACTGTACTCAAATGGCCTCCACAGTCACCAGATCTCAATCCAATAGAGCACCTTTGTGTGCTCCCGTGGTGGAACAGGAGATTTGTATCAGCCGACAAATCTGCAGCAGCTGTGTGATGCTATCGTGTCAATATGGACCGAAATATCTGATGAATGTTTCCAGCACCTTATCGAATCTGTGCCACAAAGAATTAAGGGAGATCTTGAGGCAAAAGGAGGTCCAAGCCAGCACTAGTAAGTACTACCAGCACTAGTAACTAATAAGGTGGCCGGTGAGTGTATTTGCTGAATGAAATAAAATCGGGCAGGAAGCTGCTTCGAGGAGGAGTGTATGAAAACACAAAGAGAGGCACAAGGAAACCTGAGCTTTGGGAGCTCGATAAGTTCCTTTTGATGTTATAAGAGGATTTGTTTTTCATTAGAATAGTATTTCTGTCTTTATAAATGCTCTGGAGAAGAACAAATAACGTATAGAAGAGTGGGGAACTTATGTATGTAATTGTTCTATTTTGGCTATCTCTGACATCTGACATGACCATCAGTTTTATTGTTTTACAGTAAATGCTTAGGTATGTACCTGCTGCCCTCAAACTTTTCGTTTTTATGAATGCAAACAGAATCCATCCATGACGAGCAGAATGTATAAGTAGTCATTTCTCAGGATTGCTTATTAGCCAGATTCTTGCTACTGCTTGTTTGGGTGACCACGTAAATGTCAGAACTGTGTGCAGTGCAGAATGCTGCAAGACTAGCGTTAGAAGAGTGTGTTTTCTCATGCAAACAAGTTCTCAACTGTTTTATCAGGAGCTCTCTGAATTTCGCCTGCTCCTCCTAAAAATGCTTCTGACAGCATTATTTCTGTATGTATAATTGTGTAGGTGGGTCCTTGTGTAAGATGTGGAGAGTTTTGTCTTCAATTGCAAACTGATTGGCTGCCCACAGACTTCTCTCTCCCACACAAACATCAGAAAAATAACACCAGAGTTAGATGCATTCTTCTATTTTTTTGACTCATGTGAGTAATTAATCGCTCAGGTCTGCACTCTAACCCAGCAAATTACAGGGTGCATAGAACCAAAGGTCTCATTCCCTGTGATTGCACCTGTAAAAGGAAAGCAGTGGTTTCAAAATCAACTCAGTGCAGTGACTCATACATGAAGCAACAGATCACTCTCGCCAGATCTTATGCCAAGGAATGTTTGCCGTGCAGGTAGTAATCACCATGGTAGCAGAACCATTTTTTGTGCTTCGTTTGAACTTAGTCTGTGGACATTAACCTTCTGTTTCTCAATAACTCTCCACTCTGAGTGTTGTTTTGTAAGTTCAAAGGAAAAAAAAAAACACATGCATGTCTTTCTGTAAAGTGACCCAACATCCTGCAACTACCTAATCATGAAAGATTCTGCAATATGACGCAACTGTGTAGGTAATTGTGTAACACTTTCGGATCAATTTTGTTTTATAGTAAAGTTAAATTTCTCTAAAAGTCCTTTTGTTTTGTTTTTTTTTTCCTGCAGCTTGAACTGTAATTAATGCAAATGAGGAGGAGTCACTCTTGGTACCTTTTCTCATAGGAAGGATAGAGATTCTTGTCTAATTAAATGTTAACACATATTGTTAGTTCACGAGCTGCCAGGATGTTGGTTTGACTCTATGGATTATAAGTGGTTTTGGTTATATGAGCACAGGCACACCCACATTGATTTTAAACAAAAAAGAGATTGATTTACTTGCCAACGTCTCTGTCTTTGAAGGCTTTTTAAGAAATCTGAAGAAGTATCGTGTCAGTGTTGCTTAGATTTGGAGACTATATTTTAATGGCAAGCCTGCCTTATGAACTAGGATTTTGAAGCATGAAAGACGGGTGCATTTACCAAACATGGGGAGTGCAGTGTTTTGGAGCTTGGTCAAAA
>VUQI01055414.1:0-10508 GCA_015106735.1 Paratilapia polleni | reverse complement strand
GCTGAAGAAAAGCATCCCCACAGCATGATGCTGCCACCACCATGTTTCACTGTGGGGATGGTGTGTTCAGGTTGATGTGCAGTGTTAGGTTTCCGCCACACATAGTGTTTTGCATGTAGGCCAAAAAGTTCAATTTTGGTCTCATCTGACCAGAGCACCTTCTTCCCCATGTTTGCTGTGTCCCCTACATGGCTTGTGGCAAACTGCAAACAGGACTTCTTATGGCTTTCTTTAAACAATGGTTTTCTTCTTGCCACTCTTCCATAAAAGCCAGATTTGTGGAGTGCACGACTAATAGTTGTCCTGTTGACCTGAGCTGTGGATCTCTGCAGCTCCTCCAGAGTTACCATGGCCCTCTTGGCTGCTTCTCTGATTAATGCCCTCCTTGCCCGGCCTGTCAGTTTAGGTGGACAGTCATGTCTTGGTAGGTTTGCAGTTGTGCCATACTCTTTCCATTTTTGGATGATGAATTGAACAGTACTCTGTGAGATGTTCAAAGCTTGCTTTAAACCTCTCCACAACTACATCCCTGACCTGTCTGGTGTGTACCTTGATCTTCATGATGCTGTTTGTTCACTAATGTTCTCTAACATTCTTCACAGAACAGCTGTATTTATACTGAGATTAAAGTACACACAGGTGGACTCTATTTACTAATTAGGTGACTCCTGAAAGCAACTTGTTGCACTGGAGTTTATTTAGGGGTATCAGAGTAAAGGGGGCTGAATACTAATGCACGCCACACTTTTCAGATTTTTATTTGTAAGAAATTTTGAACACCATGCATCATTTTCCTTCCTTTCCTTCCTTCCTACTTTGTGTTGGTCTGTCACATAAAATCCCAATAAAATACACTTAAGTTTGTTGTTGTAACGTGACAAAATGTGGAAAAGTTCAAGGGGTATGAATACTTTTGCAAGGCACTGCATATCTACAGTGTAGCCCTATACCTCACACCCTAGCCTGATATGCATCTTTCAAGAAATGTTGAAGTCTGTGTCATGATTTGTAGTTACAACTGTGAAAGGTCTGTTTGGTAATAATATGCAATGCAAACACAGTATATTGATTACAGAAAGGATAATTCCTCATTGAAACAAAGTGGAATAGACTGTATCTAGTTTGCTCATTATGCTAATGCAATAGGTAGTGTTCTGCCAGTGTAAATAGATGACATTTTTCTCATTTTCATAGCTCTGAAAATACATGTATAGACTCAGTCTGCTTTGAAGTCTTCCCTCCTTTCTGTGTGTCAGTAAAAGTAACTGTTGTTTTTGATTTATTAGGTCCAAGTCAAACATGTAAAGTTGAGGTTGACTTGTGGCAGCAGAGCAGTGCACACCAGTACACAAATATAAATGCAAACAGTGACCTTACCAACCACAGCAGCGATTCAGCGCAGTAATAAAAATTAAGCTTAATAAGCAAGAGAAAGGAGAGAGAATAGATTTGTTTCTGATTGAGCCTGGCAAAATTTGCCAACCATGGCTCAACAGGTTTTGAGACTCCAGTCAGTAGTGCGGAGTAAGGTGATTATTGGAGAGAGCTGCAACACCAGATGGCTTAAGTGGACCAAACCATTATCTAAACAAGGTTTTTTTTTTTGTTTGTTTGTTTGTTTTTTATCATTAATTCTGTGAGTGTATTTTTTAGGTTTTACAAAACTCGTTTTTGGGGAAAAGCATCTATCACACAATATCAATATGTTTTACCTAAGATATGAAAACATAATAGCCATAATGTTTTAGATATATTTTACTGAAAGTAAGAATGGCAAGAACATTCTGGAACTGTTGGGATTTTTTATATAACCATGTATAACCATTACAGCTGTTAAACACTGTCCTCACTGCTACATCATAACCACCATCTAACTACCATCTATAATTATCAACACTTTGATAAAACCTTTTCCTTTAAGTAGTCTGTTGATTCAAAGCAGTGGTAGGAAACCTTGTGCGCGACTCTGTACATGTGTTTCCCACACTCACTGAAAGCTCAGGTTGGATTAATTATTGTGTTACATTGCAGATGTAGATCTCATGTCTGTGTCAAGGCAACCACTGACCGCTGTATGACCTCTGTTCCTTATGTGCACCATATATGCTCACTCATCTGCTGTTTTACTGTTTCAGTGTTTCAAAGACGAGCAGCTGCCTGCCTCTGTGGGAACCTGAGCAAATGTGGTGGGAACACAGACAGTTCTTGTGACAGTGTCAAGGGCCCCTTTTTTGAACTTAGCTGTCACTGTTCCATAAAAAATACACACAGACATGGCATGTACAGTTTCACAGTTTCAGGATTCACTTAAACCACCATTTTCCCTGATTTGACTCACACTGGTGGATCTAAAATCCATCTGAACAAATCTGACCCAGAACAGCCTCAATGTAAAAAAAAAAAAAAATATGGCACCTGGACAACAGTATAAATTTTTGTTTAATATTTTCATTTTTGTGTATTTTGGGACAATTTAGGAAAAGTCACCAAATTTCAGGGTAAAAAAATGACATTTAGAGAATTTTTACTGCTTTCAGATCTCAAAATGGGTCAGATTTGATGTAAGGGTTAAACCCCTTTAGAGACTCTGTTATTACTATACCTCACTTCTTCATTTGCTTCACATCTCCCCCTTCATATGTAATGTTCACCTATATGAGAAACCCAAAAGTAAATTATATAAAATCTATGCCTCATTAGCATGTAGCTAAAATGCAACCTAACCCTTACACTAATCCTAAGTGGTTCGGTGGTGACCTTGTGGAAGTTAATAGGTTTAATGTGCAATAGATTAAAATATGCTGTTTTCACCGATGACCTAACAGCTCCTAAAAAAAAATGGGACAATGGTTTCCTAAGGGTACCTCTAGGGATACTCAGACATCTGAGGTCTATGTAGCTCTAACCCTCTGAAGAACAATTTTCAAAAATCAAAAACACAGATTCTGATAGCAGTCTTCGCAATTATAATCTAATAACTGTGTCACAGCACACCAGTTGCTGGCTCTGCTTTGCTTGCTCAACACCAGTGCTGCTGGCTGTTGCAAGTCATCTCAAACCAGCCTCTTCCACCTCTAGCAATATATGCCCATGCCTGGTAATAGCATTCTTTCCTCGTGTGGTTTCCGTTTCCTTTATCTCCAGTAGAATGTACCTGTTGAGCTCTGTTGTGTATAGCCCTAGGGGTTTATTGAACTCCCCTCTGAATCCTGCCAGCTTGGATTAACCTCAGGAGCAAAGCCTATTCCAACAAAGAGAAAGCATATAATGTACTCTGACCTAAGTGGCTCTGGCAGAACAGAATATGAACAACTGTCTGGATTATATTGGAATTGGTTTCTCACCTCAACACCACAACAGGTAAAAAGGGGCTGAGGCAAAGACACCAAATAGGAAAATAAATTGTATGGAGCAACATAAAGTTTGTTCTAAAAATGGCCACTTTGATGAGAAAACATTAATACAGCAGCACATCTTGAGGAACCAACAAGCCTCTCATGTGAGTCGTCCGTTATAAGTGGAAGGTTAACAGATGTAAAACAATAGATACAGCCAATTAAAATATTCAGTTCCACCTGGTGTAAAACAGTGTATGCCACAAGAATCCATTTGTCTCTGAATTCATTAATGAGTAAATCCTTTGGGTGTGCCACAGTGAATTCTAAATGAGTTCACTGTTAATTAATCTTGATTAAAAGTGTCGTAAGAGTGATTATGCTGCATCGCACGTCAGGGTGTAAATTGATGCATAATAGATTGATACATTATTAATCAAGTCCAATATCATGTGTCAAGTGTCAGTGAGAAATGGTTGATGCCTTTTCTTCATAGTAAACTCCTAAGTTGAAAGAGCCGGGATATGATCCTTGAGATTAATGCTTTGAAGTGTCACTATGAAAAGGTTGGTACCTGCTTTCAGAGCTGAGAGTTAACTCATCTCCAAGGCTGGAAAAAATAAAAACTTCCCTTTTTCCATTTCAGCTGAATCCTTTTTTTTAAAAAATTAATTAGAAATGTGAGAATTATAATTTCTTTTACTTTTCAAATTTCATTTTTATTTGGTATCTAAAACCCAGTTCTGTGATTTGCTGTAAAACTTTCCTATCTGTTTGAAAATTAGCTCTCTCATAGAAGTCACTATCACAAAAGAAGAAAAAAAAAGACTGATTAAAATTATATAAATATACATGGTTTTTAATTAAATATTTCATTTGGTTTATGTGACTGAGAAAGAGCTGTTCTGTATAGGTTGAGGAAGGATAAATTAGAATAAAATCATGAATTGATAACCTTTTTTTCTTGCTTACAATTATACAATTCATTCATGTACAAAGTGCATTCATAAAGTCCCAGGATTTCAGCAATTAAAAAAATCAAATCTAAAGCAATTTGGCGACGGGTCCATATGGTGAGTTTTCAGTGTGCTGTGTCTCAGTACAGGTCATTTCTGCAGAACATGCTCCTGTTGCCTCAGTGTTCCTCTATGAAACACTTTAAATCAAGGCTTACAATCAAGTGAATGTGGGGAAAAAACAAAGAAACAAACAAAAAAGACAAGCATTTTTCTGATCATACATCTGATCTGATGTGCTGCCTTCACTCTAAGAGACAGCAGACTTCTCCAATGAAAAGTGCTATTTTGTCTCTGGGCCGTAGACAGGGACCCAGCTCTCATCACCCGTTATGATCCTCAACACGAAAGTCACGTCAGTTCAACACAGTTGACATTTCCTCTCTGTGCAAGTTGGCACTTGAAGGTGAAATCGCAAACACACATTTGCAAATGGGGTTTCCAGGGACTGATTTGAAAAACAAAAACAAAAACAAAAAATAGCAACAACAACAACAAAAACAGTAGTGCTGAAAGCAGCCCAGGAGTGTAGAAGAGATTAAATTTAAATCAGACACGTTTTCAAAAACTCCCCCGTCATGTCTCACAGTGGTTTGATCCACTCCCTACCATTCCCAAATTTTACTTTGCAAAGATGACCTTAAAACAAAGGTTCTGCAAGAAATTCGTCTTTATATCTATCACTCAATGAGACTCTGGTTCCAACCATAAATATGTTTTATTCCACTGAATCTTGTGCTTCAATACAGCAGCCATATCTCCTAATGCATGATGTTGGAAACAGGAGGTTTGTCCACAGTTAAAATCACTATAGCTCAATCAATTTTCAACCAATGGTTTAGTATTTACTTCTGATACATTTTTTTTTGGATTTCCCATGCCTCACCCCCCAACTGCATCATACATCCCTGTCATCATTCAATGAAATGTTTTAATTTGGAGAACTGTTTGACTTCCAGTTCACTTGATTGGGCTGACTAGTAACAGAAACAGATAGGAAGAAATATAAAGACTGCAGTGTTTCTTGGTTAGTTAGTTCTGAACTCAAGTTTTCTGCATCTTAATGAAGGATTATAAATGAATACAATTATGTTTTGTTTTGATGAATCACCACAACCAAATTCCCAATTATGCAAACACTTAGAAAGCCAGTACTCTGCTAGAAAACACTGAAGAACATCTGGTCCTCCACAGGGAAGAATACAGTGCTTCTAGTGCTTCATTACATCCCTGTTTCATGCAGTGACCCACAGTTAGCAGTTCTCTCTTTTCTTCTATATGTGTTATGGTTCTTCTCACCCACTGGTAAGGTTGGTTCAGGTGAGATGCAGGGGAAGTGAGAGAGCTTTCTGCTTTTTACCTGCTCTACATTTAAGAACCAGAATGGAACAAATGAAATATGCAGAGTAAAGACATCGCTGGGATCATGGTAGGCTGCTATTGCAGTTTATTTGAAAATGACAGGGTATTTGGTGTAAATTACAGATATCCAACTTCAATAAACATCACTTTTCCTGTTTTATTAGGCTGGCTGAAAGGCATCCTGGAGAGATCTAATATTTTCTCTACATCACTTTCAAAGGTTTGGTCATTGTGTTCAGAGATCACTTTGTGAGTATGACATTTTAGATTGCTCTATACGCTTCAGTGACTAAACCATCTTCCTGAACAGCAGGTGTGGCGACCTGTGTACCTCTTAAATGCAGATTATTTCACTATTTTATAATCCAAATACACTATTTGTACATGTGGAGAATGTGCAGAATTTTTTAGATTGGTTTCACTTTAATCCTTTCTCAAACCAAAAGCACAAGTCAAAAAAATCAATGGAGTAAACCATGCATTTCCTTTACCAAACACAAGCCACACTGTTAGCATGTAAAGTTAACTAGCCTCTTACCTGCTGTTAGAAAATTCAGTTACTTCTAAAGATATGAAAATACCATAAACTATGTTTGAACTTTTCTCTGCCTGAAGTGCTCCCTCTGAACTGGGGGAGAGAGGTTGTCTCAAGCGAGGGAGTTCAAGTATCTCTAGATCTGTCTTGGTGACAGCGGGGAGGAAAACCCCCTTTTAACAGAAAGTAACCTCTGGCAGAACCAGGTTTAGGGAGGGACAGCCATCTGCCATGACCGGTTGAGGGTGAGGGGAAACAGAAGAGAGCAGAGGGAGACAGGACAAAAGACACACTATGGGAGAGAGACAGAGTTTAATAATAACTAATGATTAAATGGAATAGTAGTGTCTAAACACATAGAGAGTGAAAAGAGGTGAGTGAAGAAGAAATGCTCAGAGATGGATCAGGTGACCCTGAACCATCCCTTAGTTACACTGCAATAGGCCTAGGCTGCTGGGAGCTTCCCATGACACACTAAGTATGAGCTTTATCAAAAGGGAAAGTTTTAAGCCTAACCTTAAAAGTAGAGAGGGTGTCTGTCTCCCAAATCCAAACTGGGTGCTGGCTCCACAGAAGAAGGGCCTTAAAGCTGAAGGCTCTGCCTCCCATTCTACTTTTAAATACCCTAGGAACCACAAGTAAGCCTGCAGTCTGAGAGCAAAGTGCTCTATTGGGATACTATGGTACTATGACGTCTTTAAGATATGATGGCACCTGATTATTCAAACCTTTGTATGTTAGGAGAAGGATTTTAAATTCAATTCTGGATGAATAGTAAGATGTCCTAGCTTTAGACCCTTGAGAAACTCAGGGCGAATCTCATCCACTGCTGCCTCTGGATTCCCACAAGCTAACCATGCTCGATAGGACTTCTTCAGCTTAACAGCTCCCTTCACCTCTGGTGTCCACCATCTGGTTTGGGGATTACTGATTACAAGCACCAACCACGGCCACAGCTCTGCACAGCCGCCTTAGCAAAGGAGGTGCATGGTCCATTCAGACTCGATGTCCCCAGCCTCCCTCGGAATGCTGTCAAAGTGCCAGTCATGTCCTGCATTCTCCTCCACCACCTGATCCAACTTACCACCAGCTTGTTTGGAAGGGTTGCCAGGAGAAAGCCTCTTCTCTCTAAAAAAGAACATAGCAGCAAAGTTTAGGTTTGCAAAGTAGAACCTGAACAAACCACAAGAGTTCTGGAACCATGCCCCCTGGAAAGACAAGAATAAAGTGGCGATCACTGGCCATAATCCACAGAGCTACATTTGTGGTGATATGCTGTGTTTGGTTTTTGCCAAACAAGCATGATGGTGGAGGGGTGATGATTTGCAAGGTGTCCAGGTCCTGTGGCTACAAGACAAGCCCAGTCATTGAGTCGACTATGAACTCCTTTGTATACCAAAGTAGTCTAGAGTCAAATGTGAAGCCATCTGTCCAACAGCTAAAGCTTAGACAAAACTGGGTCATGCAACAGGACAACAATCCCAAGCACACCAGCAAATCTACAACAGAGAACATGACTGAAAAAGAAAAAAATCAAAGTATTGCAATGGCCCAGTCAGACCTCAGATCAGTTAAAATGCTGTCGGAGGACCTTAAGAGAGCTGTGCATAAATGAACGCCCACAAACCTCAATAAACTGGAGCAATGTTGTAAAGAAGAGTGGGCCAAAATTCTTCCACAACAATGTGACAGACTGAAAAAATCATACAGAGAATGATTACTTAAAGTTATTGCTGCTAAAGGTGGTTCTAGAAACAACGGAATCATGGGGATGAAGAATGTCTGGAATACCCTGCTTAGCCTGCTGCCACTGCGACCTGACTGGATAGTCGGAAGATGATGGATGGATGGATGGATGGACTGATGGATGGATGAATAGATGGATGGAACAATGGATGTAAATGATAGATGCAGTCACTGTGACATCATTCATTGGTTAGTGAAGTCACTGTTGTCCCCCCGTGTCCCAAGCTTGCTGTTGAAACTGGTCATGACAACTAAGTGGGGAAACCGACTGAGGAACTGAGGTATGCTGCATGCTCATACGGTAGTGATAAGCCAATCTCTAGGTAGAGATAGAGATACCCTGCTTTATTGTTCTTCTGACTCTAATTGGTAAGATTTGAAACTAGTGATTGAAATCATAAACTCATCAGGAAAGATTTTACTAAGGTCATAGGTCAAGGGAATCCAAGGGCTCTTTTCCCAAAGACTTCTATATAATTGGACTTCTTTTTATAAGCAGAGTTGCTGCCCCCCTGCTGGCCATTATGTTTAAGGTGTTGTCTTCCTAAGCCTAAGCAACAACTTGATCTCTCTGGATAAGAGACATTTAGGAGAATTTTCCACTTGTCTGTCAATGAGTCTGGTTTTTATCCTATCGATGAGCCAGAGTGAAATTATAAAAACTTCAGGAAAAATTTACATTTTTACTTTACTACCGCCTTATCAAATTAGAGAGAAAATAAAAGCCTTACAACAATGAGTCAGTAAAAACTCAAACTTCATCCAAACATTCTCAGCTGCACCAGATTTAATGCAACAAAATGAAGCACAACAATAGGACCCTCATTTTAATCATAGTATTATGAGGCAGTCTCTTCATTAAATATGCCTAGTTCAGCAACCTGAAAAATAGCTGGTGGGTTGTGCTTTAATAATAGATATGGCCTGGTGTTTTGTTTAGGCAGTCCATTTTAGTATGTCAACTTAACAACCTTGGGCTGCTAATGTGGACAAGGAGACATGTATTTCAAAATGACTCTTTCGGACGTTTTTCTTATCCACAGAGCCCAAGGTTGTTAAGTTGTTGTTAAGTAGTTTAGCCATTACTAATTGAATATGGGTATGTAAAGCTGAGAAGGTAAAGGGCTTTGTAGTGTCTTAGCATAGGTGCAGACTTATACTGAAATATCAAAAATACCATTACAAATAAGTTTTGGTCTGACCAAGACTTGATAACTAACTTGCTATAGTAGCTACATCCCTTTGTGCCCAAGTAACATTAGGTTCACAAGCCCTCATAGTCTTGATTTGTTTAAACATGCATATGCAAATCTGAATCTGCATGTAGTCAAAGTACTACATCATCTTAGGTCCTATTCAGACCATATTAACACTATCCCCGCCACTGACAAAATATTCCAGCAATCAGTGTTTTCATGTTATGCGATGATGTAACAAATCAAATTTTTATGCTTCTGCTTCTTCTATATATATATGTGTGTATGTGTGTGTGTAGAAGAAAGCTATTCTGGGGAGTCTTGAATGACTGGTAAGTTCAACAACAATACTTGGGTGGGGAAAGCGTTGAGACGGAATTTAACCATCAAAGACCAATAACAATGCCAGTCTTCACTTGTCGCTCACATGTCAAAGGCACATTTGAATGGTTCTTTTCTCTCAAATGCTTCAACAGCTTTAATAATTTAGTTAGATTTTCATAAATGGACCTTTGTTGATTTAAATTACCACAAACTGAGCAATTTAAAAACAGCTGCCTGGGATTTTCTGTAAACTATAGCTGCATTGTTTGCCTTGTGTTCTGAGAGCAAGTATAGTGCGCTGTGCACTTGATTGGACCCTGGAGGCGACAGAATATACACCAGTGGTTTCCACATCCTCACAAACAATAACCAAGTACCAGACCATGTAATACTCCTGCAAGGAAACAATGATTTGTCAAAAGGATATAAATTAATATCTCGCTCTTGGCTGTGTTTCTGTGCTGTATCAATCCTCATAATTCTCTGTCAATTCCTTGCCCAAAGGGAATCGTTGGGTTTCTTTCTATAATATTGTTAGGTTAGATGACTTGTGTTGTGGTTTAGCGCTATAAAAATTAAATTCAATTAGTGAAGGTGACCACTACAACAGGAACTGAAGTATATCAAGCCAAGAAGCCAAGAGACCAAAACCCTTCTTAGGAATTACAGGTAATATGTTTTTCACCTGGAGGACACGTAGCCTGGGAACCACACCAATTCATGTTTCATTTTCAAACAGATTTTCACGTAGCCTTTCCCATACTGAGTCAAACATCAAGGGATTTTTACATTTTTCTGTTGCACACTGCTACATCAAGTTTCCCATGTAGGTCTATCCAATTGCATTTTGGTCTGCACCCACTGATAGAGTCCTAATAATAATAATAATAATAATAAAATCTAATAATACAGTCTGAAGTTTGAGGGTGCAAACTAATTTGCATTTGTGCATTTTGTCTGAACTCCAAATTTCAAAGTCTCAGCTTTAGAGTTT
>VUQI01055413.1:0-12501 GCA_015106735.1 Paratilapia polleni | reverse complement strand
GGAACAGTTTGGGGATGGCCCCTTCCTGTTCCAACATGACTGAGCACCAGTGCACAAAGCAAGGTCCATAAAGACATGGATGAGCGAGTTTGGTGTGGAAGAACTTGACTGGCCTGCACAGAGTCCTGACCTCAACCTGATAGAACACCTTTGGGATGAATTAGAGCGGAGACTGTGAGCCAGGCCTTCTTATCCAACATCAGTGTCTGACCTCACAAATGCGCTTCTGGAAGAATGGTCAAAAATTCCCATAAACACACTAAACCTTGTGGAAAGCCTTCCCAAAAGAGTTGAAGCTGTTATAGCTGCAAAGGGTGGGCCGACATCATATTAAACCCTATGGATTAAGAATGGGATGTCACTCAAGTTCATATGTGTGTGAAGGCAGACGAGTGAATACTTTTGGCAATATAGTGTATGTCATCCCATAAAGCATGCGATGCCTTATTCCTACTGTTTACCTTGACATTGCTCTCTGAAACTGTATAGTACTTTAGAATGATAATCTCATGTATGGACAGGAAGAGCAGTCTGAGCACCAACAACTCTTTCAGTGTACTCATGGGCATGCAAGGACAGACTGGGAAAATTCTGAAACTGTCCTTCAGCAATAAGGCGCAGACAAAAAGCTGACAGCAGAGACAAATGAACTCACTGCTCTGTCCTTGGAGGTCTGGGAATTACCAACGCTTAACAATGACACTCTGCCGTGCCTGTACAAACCATCTTCTCTTTGATCTTGTGTTCTTTTTGTGTCCATTACACCCAGAGGAATTAGCTAAAGAGGGAGGACTCATGGTCCCATCAGGCATGTGTTCTTGTGCATAGCTATTCAACATGTGAGAAAGCAACTTAGAGAACGTGCCACAGTTCTTCTGTCCTGTCTCCACATGTAACCCCAGACTGACTCCATCAAGCTGAGATAAGGGCTCTAAGGCGACCAGACCAGGTCTCCTTGTTCTTCTCATTGCTTAAGAGAGTTCTTTATGGCTCCGGGTTTGTCAAGACTCCATAAAGACTTTGCGACTGATCAGATGCCCCCCAGTGGTGTTGCATGATGGATAAGAATCTAGAGATCTAGAGATGCTTTCTTTTTTTTATTTTTTATTGTGCTTTAGGGTGAATCCATACTTTAATCTCATAAATAGAAAAAGAAGAACAAATTGCCTATGTTACAAAATGAGTGTTGAATTTCTAAGACATTAGAAGGATTAGCTTGGTATATTTAGCACTTACACACAAGGGCAGAAGGAGAAGGTAGTTGTAGAATAGCATGATAATGCTATTACTTTCCCATCTCATTCCTAGGCACCTACATAACGAGCAAAGAGTGGTATTTTCTACTTGAAGCTGGACACAGTGACACTGAGACATGTTAAGTATTCTCCACCTTGTTCTTCTCTCTGACTTCCCCTTCAAACATAAATTACTGATTTATGTGGCAAGCAAAGTCCTTGTAAAAAGCTAATTTATCTGAGGAGTCTCTGCAAGGCCAGTGTGGACATTAGAAATTAGAGCAAAATGCATGGTAGTATTACAAGGCCTGTTTGACTCAGGAAAAAAGTGAATCTCTCCTTAAATTTCAGAATATCTCAGTTATTAACACTGGCACATTTCAACTCCACTGGGACCCAGAAGCACAGATTCAGTTAGATCACTATATCACCTGTTTTAGATTTGCAGCAGCTTGGGCAGAGCCGGGCTCTTAACGTAACATTAACTCTCCTTCCTGTTCCATATGAAAATTTAAGCATAATCCCAGAAGTGCACTAAAAACCAGTGTGCTGGCAAAGTGCTGCTCCTGGTCACACACATGGCAGCGGCTAATCATTTTAGGTTAAGTCTTTGGTTTAAACAGTTCATTTTTTAACAAGCTCTGACTGCTCCAGTGGCGACCTGAGCAGGACAGTGAGGCACATACCATTGAAAAGTGATTGGGCCGTCTCTGATTTTCACCTCAGCATTAAAGGAACGGTTTAACATTTTGTGAAGTACGCAATCGTGGCGGGGAGTTCACTGAGAAAATCAATACTTCTCGTAACTGTCCATTAAATGTGTAACAGGGATTTAATGTTTTTACACCTGCTCTGTTTGGACAGTGCCAGGCTAGACCTAATGTTTCCAGTCTTTATGCTAAGCTCAGCCACTAGCAGCTGTAGATTCATATTTGCCTTACAAAAAAGAACAGTATCAACTGTCCAGTCCAGTGTCTGTGTCCACAGGCAGGATTTTTGAACTGAAAGGGCCCATGACCTCTTCTTCAGAGTGCTTCTCTGAAGTGCTGTAATTGTTGCTAAGTTACAAAATCAACTTCTTCAATGTTGAATTGCAATTTACTGGCTCTTCAATGACAAATACAATCAGTTTCTCCTCTCCTCTCCTTATTGAATTAGCTTCATAAGAAAGCTCAAAAACTACTGCCTATGGACATAGCCTGTAATTCTTCTCATGTAAAACTGGAGCCTTGTCATGGTTAGCTTAGCTTAACAAAAAGAATGGGAGCAGAAGGAAACAGCTTGCCTGACTCTTTCCAAAGGCGACAAAAAACCTCCTATAAGCAACTCTAAAACAGTTAGGCTCATGGTCTTTTGAAAGAGAAATATAAAAAATAACTGTAATCCCTGTGAAACCAAAAGCTCTGGAACCAGACTGCTCTAAACTCTATGTTTTAGGCATTTTTTTTCAGCTTCAGGTTTTCTATTCTTATTTTTGTGTGTTGTCGAAGAGACCAGATATCCCTAATATGGTCAACCCAGGTGGGGCTTCTGTGCACATAACTAGATATACAGCTCTCCTTGTGAGCACGTAAGCCCCACCCACCTGCTGTTCCTGCCACCTGCCCGTAGCAAACCTTCTGTTTGCGAGGGGCTTCCCATCAGAAGAAAGCTGGCTTAAAGGCAGGGGAAAAGGAGCTAAAATGCCCAGTATGAGATAGATGTCTTTTATTTGAACTCCGACTCATGCAAAGATACTTTAGTAGAGTGCAAACCTAAAACATTAGGAACTGGAAACCTGCACACAAGGATACCTGTGAAATGCTATTCCCTGGTGCTTGGCTTTGGCTCCTCCTTCTTCAATATATCCAAAAGCCCAAACGTCTGGCATTTTCTACTGGTTTAACTGGTCAGAACCCCGCAGCAGTATTGCAACTGTAAATATGCATGATATAAGGTGACACAGGGTATGTACATTCACTTATCAGGCACAACATTAAAACCAGTGCCACCTCAACTGAATAAAATATTTCACATTGTAACAATGCTGTTATGCTAGGATTCATGAGGGTCCTAGCATTCATTTGACATGTATACCACCTACCTAAAAATTGATGCTGACCATGAAACACCGCCCTGACAGCACAAGCCTTCCCCAGGAAGGATAACGGTCCCACCGCGCCACAAAAACTGCCCAGGAAAGGCTTGCCAAAGACCATCACCAGCAACTCAAAGGATGCCCCACCCACCTGCCAACATCCTGATGCCAGACGCTGCAGGACACTCCCAGATCTTCTGTGTTCATACACAATACTAGGGAAGTGAGGACATATGCCAGGTTTTATAGCCCTTCTATGCAAATGGGAAATGCCTCACAGACTGCATTAGAGTGTCCATTTTTTCCCTAAAAAGCTACTGAGCTACTGAGTGACACATTTATTTAAAATCAAACAGAACAGAATCAGACAGAGTCATTACAAACTGTTTATGAATGGTATTTATTTTTCTAATAAAGTGTAAGGCTCACATGCAAGCTGTAGAAAACAAAAGCAGAAAAGACAAAGTCAAACAAATTACCATCACATATAAGGTTCACTATGGTTACTATGACAGCAGTCTTCCTCCTGACGAGTAACCGAGCGCTGTTCAGGTGCAGCTTCAAAGAAGCCATTTCCTCACAGAAAACAGGGACACTGTGTTTCCAGGTCAGCATCCTCATTTCAGACGTCTGAGACAGGAAACGGTTCCGTAAAGTGGGGTTTGAAACAGTGGAAAAGTGAACCGGCAGGATGCTGTATGGCCAGTTTTTCCTTTTAGTCACATGACTTCGGCAGGACCCGACCTTTGACCCTTGTGACCTCACCTCTTGGCCTTCTTCTCTTTCAGGATTTTCTTGCTCTCCTCTCTCCTGCGTTTGTTCACGGGGTTGCGTGGGTCATAGATCTCAAAGGTGTCCTCGTCCTGCATGTTGGCATCCTTGACTTTTCTGGTTTGCTCATCAAACTGCAGAACATGGGCCATCCTAAATCACACACAGAGAGGTGGACAGAGTTCAAAGAACAGCACAAGAGGATCCAATAAATCACCGCTGTGTAGAACCGTGACCTAGAGGCCAGTTTCTCTTTTGATTTGAGCAGCATGATGACAACAACAAAAACAGATATTTGTTTTTCAGCGACCAATCAGGAACAATAAAAAAAATTTATAACAACTACATGACGATAGCAAATGATTCAAAACAAATGACTTTCCTCATATTGTAGCAACGTGAGCCAAAAAGCAAGATACACCGAGAATGTGAAACATTCATATTAACACAGACACAACACACTAAGGCCAAATAACCACAGGAATAAACAGAAACAGTAACGAGAATCATAAAACACAATTAACAAATGAACAAAAGTAATGTTGAGAGTCATAAAAACATTAGATGGTGACTTTAAAGTGGATTATTATGCCTATCCTTGTTTTCTGTTATGTATATTTATTACAATGGTGGATGTTTGTATAAAAACATGTGCAATGTTTCAAATAATGAAGTCAGCACATGTGTAAGTATTCTCTATGTGCCAAAAGCTCAGCCTTCAGACTGGTTTAAATGCTTTCAGACAGTATTTCTCCTCGTGGCTCTGTATGATGTCAAAGAGACAATATCCTTAATATGAAGTGTCAGCCTGCTGGTGGGGAAACGTGACATGGGAAGGGCTGGGACTAGCTGGTTAGCATGAGCTGAACTTTCAAAATAAGAGGGAGGGGATTGTGCATGGATAAACAACAACAACAAAAATACTAAAATGGTATAGTAAAACTGCCTGAGAACAGCACTTTTTGAGCTGGCAACTTGAACATCACTATGTTAACTATACTGTTACTTTGGTAGGAGGCTGATTCTTTTAAAAGCTGAACCAAAACAGTTAAACTGACAGCCAGATCAAAACATTTCAGCAAAAACTGCTACAATGCTGTGAAGATCTGAAAAGAAGAATGTGATAATGCTCTATGGGATCACAGTGTTTATCTTTACATGTAGTCATATCATCCACTGTTAATCTAAAAGAATTGATTATTGGTGTTATGGAGATAGAATAGGTTTAAATAAAACAAGCAATGCATAACTTCATTTTAAGTAAGTAGCTGAACTTCTATTTGGACTAAAACCCAAATATTTCCAAAATATTCTGTAATGCTGCCTGTGGAAAGCCAGTATAAAGCCACGTTAAACCTATGTCACACAGAGTGCTTTGAACACAAACAAAGCCTAGCTGGAATTTAAAGACAGAAACTAGCTAGGCAGAAATGTTAAACTAAGACTAACACATAGGATAAATACCTTCTAAAAAAATACATGTGTATATATTATCTTTCCCACTGCACTTTATGTACATATAAAAAATCTCTGTGGCATGTCTTAGTGTATCTCAGTGTATATAGTACAATTTGCACATATTACAGTTACTCTTGTATTGTGTTTTTTACTGACTTCTGTAGTTTTAGCACTTCTAGCATTTTTGGTTGTACTTTATCTCTATTTTGAATTTTTATTGTTTTCGAATATATCTATCTCATTTTTTCTTTTCCGACCCTTGTGCTGCTGTAACATATGAATTTCCCCAGTGTGGGATTAATAAAGTCTATCTTATCTTATCTAAGAGTCTACTTTGTGAATATAATAGTGTTCTTCACATTCCAGCTAAAAGTACCTAAGTAGATGCTCTAAAATTGCCACTTTAACATTAGGCTTGTAGTAATGTAGTTTCAAAAGAATAGATACATGCGTGTCCTTCATTTACCTAATCAGCGTGCCTTTCTACAAAGACAGATAAAAGAAACAGCACATTCCTCACAATAGATATCAAAGGCAGGTCTTCACAGATTCAATTCAATTTCAGTTCCATTCAGTTTTATTTATATAGTGCCAATTCACAACAACAGTTGCCGCAAGGTGATTTATATTGTAGGGTAAAGACCTACAATATTTAAGAGGTGACTGAAGAAGAAATGCTCAGTGGATCATGGGAAGCCCCCAGCAGCCTCAGCCTATTGCAACATAACTAAGGGATGGTTCAGGGTCACCTGATCCAGCCCTAACTATAAGCTCTATCAAAAAATTACGTTTTAACCCTAATCTTAAAAGTAGAGAGGGTGTCTGTCTCCTGAATCCAAACTGGCAGCTGGTTCCACAGGAGAGGGACCTGAAAGCTGAAGGCTCTGCCTCCCATTCTACTTTTAAATACCCTAGGAACCACAAGTAAGCCTGCAGTCTGAGAGAGAAGTGCTCTATTGGGATAATATGGTACTATGAGGTCTTTAAGATATGATGGGGGCTGTTTTTTCAAGACTTTGTATGTGAGGAGAAGGATTTTAAATTCAATTAAAATACCAGGGAGCTAATGAAGAGAAGCTAATATGGATAGATAAAGCTGGGTATCATCTGCATAGCAATGAAAACGTATGTATGTATAATATAAATAGAACTTAGATAAAACACAAACAGGATTTAAGTCTTACCAGCTAACTAACTACAACTAACTACCTACAAAGCAGGAGTATCAATGAGCTACATCCATCTGGTCTGGTCTGAGTGGAGAATCAGAAATAACCAAATACTATGGACATGCAAAACCTATTAAAATAAGCATGGCTGTAGTCCACACTGAAATTTCTCAAAGACTACTGGATAGTTTGAAGTACATCCCTGGTCCCCAGAGGATTAACCTCAGTGACCTTGCTGGTCCTTTAACTTTGGTAGAGTGCCTCCATGAACCCACATGTTAGCACTCTAACACAAAGAACTGACATAGTGACCATAGTTAACTTAATTGTGCATTCACATGCTTCTTGGTCTCATTTCCTGAGTTGGGAGGTCATTCTTCTAACTTCAACAGTTTTTTGTGTAAATTTGAACAAAATTTAATCTCTACATTTTTACCTTTACTGTTTCAGTAATCATTACTATTGCAGCAGTGGATTGCACAGTCCCCTCACAGCAAGAAGGTTTGTGTTTTGAACCTCTTGGTCAGCTGGGACTTTTATCTGTGGAGTTTCATGTTTTCCACGCACCTCTGGCTTCATCCAGCAGTTAATCATTAGGATAACTGGTGATTCTAAATTGGCTAATTGCTTGTCTGTCCCTCTGTGCTAGCCCTTTGTTAGTGCTCAAAAGAGCTTTATGTCTAGCAGCACCCCCGTCATGTACTAAAATCTTCTCAGACTTTCCAAATTGTTTTTCTGTTTTTTTTTTTATCTTTTACTTCACACAAATGCACTTCATCACAACGTTAGCATTCATTGTCAGGATGTTAGCTTGCTTTTAAATCTGCCCAGCTGGGCCTAATTATGGCCTCACGGAGTTGCTGCAAAGGTGGTTCTGGACTGCAACTGGTTCAGAACGGCTTGTCGGATACTCAAAACAGCTTTGGAATTTTTTTCCCCCATATGTGGTTTTGGTGCTGGAATCGGGGAGGGGCAAAAAAACAAAAAACAAAAACAGTAGGACAACACAATTGCATCATTCTGTGATTGGACAACTTTGTGACAGTAAGAACACAGCCTGGGTTTAAATGTCTCTTAAGTTCTGTTATTGTTTCTTTAAATAAAACCTTTTCTGTCACTTTTTAAACCCATTTTTTAAAGTATATAACTGAGTTCAGCACTATGAAGGGCCTTCCAGGAGAGACTGTTTAACAATGTATTCCAATGTCTGTATTCCAAAGGCTTTTGGCTCAGCTAACCAGTGACCATTGTGAAAAACTATGAAGACATTTAATTTCTGGTGATCACAAAAAATAAATAGAGGAAGGGCTCCTGTACTGTACATGGCAACACACAGAGGTTTGATGATGGAAGATTCAAATCTTTACATATCATGCACTCTATGTTTCAAACTGCTGAACACCACCAACTGACACACACTGGAACAGACCCGGTCCATCTTTGACCAATGAATTGTCACACCCAAATCCTATTCACGATCAGCTCATGCTGTGCTTGTCCTGTGCTGCCAGGACAGTGACGGTTCTGTTCACATCTAAAACCAAATTCACAATCTTTTGAGTGTTTCCTTCAAAGTTCATGCTCAACAGCTCTTTATTTGGTTAATCAGAGTGTTTCAGTGTGTTTCCCCATGTCTGTATTAAAAACAAAACTGCATGTTGTAAACTTATAAATGTTGTGTGTTTTAAGGCTTGGTCTAGTGTGTATAGCGCCTTGTACGTGTTTGCATGGCTTGGGTGTTTTAGTGTGTCAATCTGTGTGTGCGCATGACCTGGACTCTCTCCTGTGTTCATTTGAAATCGGCAGGAGTTGTGACAGCTCATCTAGAATGTCATGGCTAGACTCTGGCAGGCCCTGAGGACTCCTGCTGCGCGAGCTTGCCGCCTCTGATAATTTGTCTAGCAGTCTCTGTGATGACAGCCTGCCGGTCGTGCAGCCTCAGAGTCGTCCAGTTCTGAAACGTGATGTGGAAAGCCGGTGTTCAGGGCTTATCAAAACCACTCTGTGCTGCCATGATGTGCGTCTACAGAAGCCTTTCCTCTATTTATTTTTCTTGCATTCTTTTTACTCAAGCGGGTGGTGGGATTTACTGAGTACAGGAGGAATGGTGAGAGCAACGGAGGGCTCTTTGCATTGAGAGTGTGGACTCTGAGGTTGTGTGTTCACAGAGCAGAAGGAGGGGGCTGTAGAGGGAGAGTCAGAATTTGTAGACACAGACACAGATGGAATAGTTTACCTCCTCTGGCCCAGACTTGACTTCCAATGTCTGACCTGTTGTAACCCACATTCTGTTCGCAGTGCTCCTAGAGTGGCACAGACTTCCCCACTGGTGTTTTTCTAGGACTGTTACGCTACTGCCCCGATCCCTCCCTTCTTGCCATACCTGGCAGGGGCAGCACTGTGAGGTGTCTACAGCCGGGAGAGGCTCCAAACGCCAGCCAAGGCTTCTCTCATATTCATTAGGGCCCCCACACACTCACACTGACACACACACACACTCACAGACAGACTGCACTTCAAGGGGGCTTCTTGAGACTAATAGAAACTACAGATTTTGTTATTCTAACTCTCTCGCACACAGACACTTTGCTCAAATTCAAACACATGGTATTCATTTCAAACCCTCACTCTGTGTAGTTAGACTTTGAGATCTTTGGTGAAAAACAGAATATGAGAGGAAAACACAGCGTCAGGCCTGATTTCCTGATGGCCAATCTGGTGGCTGTGGCTTGAAATCCCAGCGTGACACACACACACACACACACACACACACACAAGTGTACAACTTGAACTTTCACACACATTTATCAGAACTGGGAGCGAGCTTTGGATCCGACAGAGGTCAGGTTCATCAGTACAAAGAGGGATTTTTTTTCAAACCATTTTACTGTCTCATGTACGCTGCTCCTGCTATTATATGTTTTCTTTTAGTGTTCACCGTGACAGTGACTGGTCATAGGAATGACACAATGTAAACCCACTAAAGGCTAATAAAATGGCTTTTTCTAGTCAGTCTGTTGTGCTTGAACTTCAACTTCACCATTGACAAAATAGTGCGTTTGCCACACTGCTTCTTTGGCTCTCCAGGAGCACAGGACTGGTGTGCTCACATACTGCTCAGAGCTGCTACTAATATTAGCTACAGTGAACAGTGTAGTCACATGAAAATGTGTGAATTTAAAAGTTATACAGCAATGTGGTGATACCTTTCTAGGGGACAGAGTAACGTAGCCTCAGCATTTTTGGTTAACAGGTGAACTAATAAGTTAGTTCACCTATTAAAGTAGTATAACACTGTGATCAGTAAGTTTTAAGTAAAAAATAAAAATAAAAAAATAAAAAAGCAGCATTTTGATGAAAACTTAATTGTCTTCCATTCAGTCTTTTAAATAGCTTAAAATTTTAAATAACTACGTACTTTATTTGTCATTTTTAACTTGATTGTGTTTATTGTGTGATTCCTTGTCTTGATTTCCTGCTAATAGCTGCAGTCATAGGTGGGAATTATACTCGGTTTTGGAAAGGGTGCAGACAGCCGCAGATACAATGGACTAGTAGCCATTTGGGGGCGGCTGTGGCTCAGGAGGTATAGCAGGTCGTCTACTAAACGGAAGGTTGGTGGTTTGATTCCTGGTTACCCCAGTCTGCATGCTGAAGTGTCCTTGGGCAAGATACTGAACCTCAAATTGCTCTTGATGCGTTCATCAGAGTATGAAGTGTGAGTGAATGTTAGAAAAGCACTTAAGTGTAGAAAAAAGTGCTTGTATAAATGTGTGTGTGATTGGGTGAATGAGACATGTAGTATAGAGCGCTTTGAGTACTCACATAGAGTAGAAAAGTGCTATATAAGTACCAGTCCATTTACCATTTTTGTTATAGTTTCTTGAAGTTGGTGTGTAGTAATATAGCGTTTCTGTGGATAATTGCATGCAATCACAAAAAAATGGCTGGTGCACGGACAGCCGGGCAAAGCCTTGCGCTCACGCTCACAGATGATGAAATTTACGTAAGTAAAATCAGTTTCTGTCACTGCCTTCTTCTGATAAAAAATATCAGGTGCTTTAGCTGCCAACGCCCTACTATTTTCACCAAAACAAGCAAGGTGTGAGCCATAAAATTATAATAATGGGCGGAAGACATTAAAATGATCTGTTAATTCATGGGGAACTGCAGAATCAGATACCTCTTGGATCAATCAGTGTTCATGCTGTGCCCTGTGCCTCATCGGTCTCTGAAAGCAACTGATTAACTGATTAACAACTTTCAACAATGATTCTCCAACAAAAAAAAGTACCAAAAAAGGCATTTCATGTATTTCTGTTTTCCTGCTGGAAATATGGTCCGCTGATAGTGGAGTGAGGGGGTTCATACTGCTGGTGCAGTATTATTTCAATGACCATGATTATTTCAGAGAAGGCTTGCCTGACTGATGATACCAGTAGCAGCAATCGCAGCGAGTGGACTGGTACACAGATCAAATAGTACTAGTGATAATGACAGTGACAAAGATGGCCTGCAACTAAACGAGGGAAATGTCTTGCTGTACTTTTTACTCTCCAAACATTACAGCAGTTAGCTGCTGAGTGATCTTGGCCTTGATCTGCTACATGATTGACTTTGTTTTATCCAATTGTGCATAAATTGAAACAACTTAAGAATGTCTGGATTCTCTTCTAATCGATAACCATGAAAGAAGAAAATGAAAATATTCCACTTATTTATCTTGAATGGTGTCAAGCTCACTGACCATCCTTTGTCGTCATCCTCTGCCAGCTCCTCCATGTCCTCCTGTGGACCCTCAGTGATGGCTGATGACAGCTTGGACTTGAAGCTATTGAGCAGGGCCAGCGTCTGCCGTAAACATCAGACATCATTGAAACACACAGAACAAAACTACAGAATCCACAGTCTATTTCAATTTCAGTAATTTAGTGCAACACATTTTACTCTATTACCTGTTCTTCTCTGCTTGAGCCTTTCTTCAGTTTTTGCTTCCTGAACTCTTCATATTTCTTTCTTCCCTCCAGGTACTCAGTCATGGCTTCACTGGTTGGGTTTTTATCCACTTTAGAGAAAAGAGAGACATTGTAGAAAGCTATTATAGCAGCAAAGCAAGAAATCAGACAAATCTTAACTAACAACTTGAGAAATCTCTGCATGTCCATGCATCCATCTGTTCTTTGCCTAGCTCAACAACTGTTTATCCGATCCACTTCAAACTTGGCGGCTGTGTTGCCGAGGGGGGGACAAGTAAGTGCAGTGCCGAGTTTGAGATTGTTTGGATGAGCGACTCTCATATTTTGGCCTGAGGGAGTTGGAATGAGAGCTGGCCAAGAAGTACTCTGATGATCTAAAATTCAAACTGCTTCTCACAAACATACACTATATTGTCTAAAGTATTCACTTACCAAATCATTGAATTCAGGTGTTCCAATCACTTCCATGGCCACAGGTGTATAAAATCAAGCACCTAGGCATGCAGACTGATTCTACAAACATTTGTGAAAGAATGGGTCGCTCTCAGGAGCTCAGTGAATTCCAGCGTGGTACCGTGATAGGATGCCACCTGTGCAATAAGTCCAGCTGTGAAATTTCCTCGCTACTAAATATTCCACAGTCAACTGTTAGTGGTATTATAACAAACTGGAAGCGATTGGGAACGACAGCAACTCAGCCACGAAGTGGTAGGCCACGTAAAATCACAGAGCGGGGTCAGCGGATGCTGAGGCGCATAGTGTGCGGAGGTCACCAACTTTCTGCAGAGTCAATAGCTACAGACTCCAAACTTCAT
>VUQI01055411.1:0-21292 GCA_015106735.1 Paratilapia polleni | reverse complement strand
CCCCCCCCCCCCATTGGCTTTGATGACCACAGAAGGCTGCTGTTTTCAGTCTAAAAGCTGTACACTTGCTGTCAAGTGTACAGCTAAAGAAGAACTACACCGTAAAGATACAATATTAGCAGTTAGCTAATACACGTGATGGAGAATTTAGCAGCTAAAGAACTAGATATTTTTTCACTGGAGTTGTTGGAGACCAGAACAAAGCTAAAAATAGAGTGAATACTTAATCATTGAGCAGAAACACAACTCCAAATGATCATTAACCATTTTTTTTATCTTGGTGAGTGACTTTGCATGATTCACAGTTCATAATAATCCTTATTTATCTTATTCTGGGCATTGGTGCAGCCCCTCAGTCTATCCTCTGTTTTTAGCTCATTTCCCTTCCTTTTAAGCCAGCTTTCTTCTGATTGGCTGCCCCTTCTAAGCAAAAGATTTGAACTGCAGGTTGGTTTGGCTTCTGTGGTCACAGCCAGAGCTGTGAGCCTGCAATGACCATATTAGGGATATTCCCCCTCTACATCTTCTGTGATATTCGATATGAGCTTCCATCATTGTAACAATGTGTGCATGACAGAAAATAAGGCCTAATAGGTAGCCTTTACTATTGCTTCATGTCTACTGGATGTGCTGACATTGTAAATCACAGTTAAAATGTTACCTTTTCAGATTTTTTGGTGTATACTGATGAAATGTGTTTCCCAATATAAACCTTTGCCAAAAATAACATCTTACATAACATTAAAGATTCTAACTTTAGGCAGCTTCCCAGTCCCCATGGTTACACTGTATTTCCATTTCTCACTCTGTTCTCAATAGAGAACACAGACTTTCAGGCAGAAACACACACACAGATAATTTATATTAATAAATGTTCATGTATTGTGAAAATTGTCATAATACAGAACTAAATTCAATTCAGAATACTCGAGTACTTTTGAGTGCCCTCTGAATCTTGGTGGTTTGAAGTTGTTTCAGGGAGTCATAAAACTCTCAGCGGTTAACTTTTATTCTTTCTTTGATCAAGTGAGAGCACTCTCGGTCTGAATGAGCCTTTGAAAAGGCAGTTGTTTCTTGTTCCCTGTCAACTTACTTTCAGATGATTTATTGAAGTTCATTTGAGATCAGGGACTTTCTTGTTAGTACTGCTATTAGTTGTTCAGCACAAGCAGGCAGTAGTTCACTTACCATGAATACATTTTGCTGCATCTTAAGGAGGCTCTCCACGCTATATGTATCGTTTTGACTTACATTTGATTAATCTCAGGTAAAGTGGGGAGTTGGAGTAAGGAGCTGGGCAGCAGGTAATCTCAGGAGAGATGCAAAGACAAAGCATTGCTATTCTCTAGAACTGCTGACAGAGTGGCCAGAAACAGGTAGCTGAGATCCTGCTGTGAGAGAAGCCCTGCAGTGTAGGCTGTGTGGTGTTAAATCCACACGAAGCAACTTCACAATGAGTTTACAGAGAAAGTGTTTGAGCCCTGAACACTCCTTTTAACCAGTCCACCTACCTATAAAGACACTGCAGATGGGGTATTTTGTCACCTAAGGTTTATTTTCATGCATTTTGTGTGTGTGTAGCTACAGTGGGAGTGTTTTGGGCTCTGAAGGCTTCTGGATCGTGGGTAAAATACAGCTCAGTGCTATGCCTTGGGGCCTCATGTGTAGCCGAACTGGCAAGAAAGTGAGCTACTGCTGCTTCTATGCAGATATGGCCTTTATGTAGATATTACTTTACAGAATGAAGGATAAAACTTTCAGGGACATGCTGCATGAGGCGACATGCATCAAATTTACTTACAAGCTATTTTTTGGTTCCACAAATTGAATGAGTGAAAGGTTACACAGCACTGGAAATGCTTTTTGGAGCTTTTGAAAACAGTGCTGGGTAAGAATCCACACAATAATTTGGGGAATCCACAGGAGTGACACTATATGAGCAGACTTTACAGGAGCCTTAGATCAGTGCTTTTCAAACATTTCATGATAAAGGCATAACAAAGCAAAAGCCAAAGGCAGACCTGTATTCATATCTTTCATGCCATCTGACATGTTGTCCGTTCTTCTTTTCATTGGATTGTCACGCACTTTTGATAGCACATTTGCGACATCTGGAACCGGCACAACACCTGAAATCTTTAGCTTTTTTGGCAACAAGCTCTGCTACCATAAACCTTGCCTCCATCACCTTATCAGATGCTTCACACAGTCCATCATTCCAACTGCCTTGCTGCCTCTGATTCAGACACAGGCCAAGTTTCTCTCAGAAGGGATATTTGGTCTCCCTATTTATTTAGCTAGTGGCACCATGTTAGCATTAACCAACTTTTTGAGGGCTTATGTGATAGTTTCTAATGTTTTTTTTTCTCTTTTCTTTTGATATTGGGTTGTACGAGTGGTTAGTTTTGGTTTGACCTCATAGTACCATAGTATCCCAATAGAGCACTTTGCTCTCAGACTGCAGGCATACTCGTCGTTCCTCGGGTATTTAAAAGTAGAATGGGAGGCAGAGCCTTCAGCTTTCAGGCCCCTCTTCTGTGGAACCAGCTCCCACTGTGGATTCAGGAGACAGACATCCTCTTTGCTTTTAAGATTAGGCTTAAAACTTTCCTTTTTGATAGAGCTTATAGTTAGGGCTGGATCAGGTGACCCTGAACCATCCCTTAGTTATGCTGCAATAGGCCTAGGCTGCTGAGGTCTTCCCATGACGCACCAAGTGTTTCCTCTTCATTCACTTCTATTCACTCTCCATGCGTTTATACACCACTATTGCATTTAATCATTAGCTGTTATTATTAAACTCAGGCTCCTTCCCATAGTGTGTCTTTTGTCCTGTCTCCCTCTACTTTCTTCTGTTTCTCCTCACCACCAACCGGTCGCGGCAGATGGCTGCCCCTCCCTGAGCCTATATCTGCTGGAGGTTTCTTCCTGTTAAAAGGGAGTTTTTCCTTCCCACTGTTGCCACGTGCTTGCTCATAGGGGGTCTTCTGATTGTTGGGGTTTTCTGTCTAATATTGTAGGGTCTTTACCCTAAAATATAAAGTGAGGCGACTGTTGTGATTTGGCGCTGTATAAATAAAATTGAATTGAATATGTTTGCTCCAAACAATAAAGTAATCCATTTTGCCCCCTCCTGAATTTTTTTCTATCATCCTTTCTGAGGGAATTTGATGTGTTGTGCTGTAATGCTTTCCACCATGTGGCAACTGCCCACTTGGGTTCCCTTTAAGAGTATAAAATTTGCCTCTATACTAGCAATAATAAGGTATGGTTGAATCCAAAGACATTTGGGAACCACTGCCTTTGATAACCCACTAATGGGTATACAGAAACTGTGAAGCACCTATGAATCAAGCTCCTAAAGCACTGGATTGGACCCTTTTCATAATGCAACTTGACAGCATCTAAACATCACCTCCTTACCAACTCCAACTATAAACTCTGGGGCTGAGCTGCAAGGTTATTATAGTTATCTTAAAACTAAAACTAAATCTGGAAAAGCATTTTAGTTAACTAAAGCAAAAATAAAAACTAGACATTTGAAAAAAATTTAAACTAACTGAAGTGATTTTGTGAACTTGTGAAATAACTAAAATAAAATAAAAATAAAGAGGAAATATTCTTAGTTATAGTCTTTTTTTTTTTTTGGTAAAATTTGTTATCACAGTTTGCCTGATGAGGCTTTGATGGACATGTTTATTGAGACTGCCTACAAGGCTGTGAGTCAAGTGCTTTCAAAACGTTCTGTGTTTTTATTGTAATACCTGTGCTGATTGTCCTCAATATTACCTCCAACATTTGTCCTCCATACAAGAATAATTAAAAAGACTAAAACTAACACTGAAACTAATAAAAAAACTAAACTAAAATGAGCAAACCCACTCTGGAAACTAACTGAAACTAAACTGAATTAAAAACAAAAGGTCAAAAATACAAAACTGTAATAACTCTGCTGAGCAGCAGAAACAAGCTGAAAGAAGAAGAAGAATCATGGTATAAATTTAATGCATGAATGGGGAAATGATTTAAAAATTGCCTTGATCAATGAGCTATGGTCAATGACTTTGACCATCGTCAATACCTAACATCATCGGCACAACCCTAATAGACTACCAGTGCACCACCATGCTGGAACCTGTACCTGGAGTTTGCTTTGTGGGTTCAGGTCTTAACTCATGCTTTCTTCCTCGCTCACTGTCTGCCAGGTGACTTACGGCTCTTTTGACTACACCTCTCTCCTGTATCTGTCTGACTACGGCTCTGATTTCACCGGAGGAAGATTTGTCTTCATGGACCAGAATGGCAACCGGACTGTGGAACCACGGGCAGGTACCCATCAGCTATTAGAAGCTGAATCTTCCTAACACAGTGCTTTTTCAGCTTTAAGCTTTTCATGCTTGACCTGCTTTAAGGCAGGATGGTATAAATCCAGGATATCAGTGTTAACACCTGGTAGCTGCTGGTTTTGTCCACGTAAGCCTTTTAACCCAAAGTTAAAGTAAATGATGTGAGAAAGATAAAGGATTTCATTGTCACAGCAGTGTTTAAAATTATAATTGCTGAGCTGCATCAGGGAGTCTGGAGGTGTTTTTAGCACACTAATATGTGCAGCAAAGTGGGCGTAATCCTCTGTAAGTGGGTAATCAGCAGCACAGACTGTCGCACAGTGAAGGTGCAGGGGATTTGGTTTTTATCAAGCTCCTAGTACCCAGAGGGTTAGACTTAAAAACACTGGATCTGTCATGCGATCTGTCAGTACAATCTGTCTGTGTCTACACATAACATTAAGAAAACCTGGGTAAGACTGTGAGCAAATGAATACTTTGAAGATTGAAGCAAAAAAGGCCTAGAGGGGCGCTGTTGAGGCAAATGTGAGACATTTTAAAGCAGGGGAATTTAATCAGTCCTCGGGGGAGTGTGCAGAAGATTCCAAGCTGGTCACTTTAAAGGAATGTGCCACAATGAGTTTGTTAACTTGTTTTATTCATCTATTGGAATTGGATGTTAGATTTTCATCCATTGTGTTCCACTATTTTCATCAATATATTTTTAACATAAAAACAAATGAAAGAAACTAACAGAAATAAAAAAGAATGTAAGCAATAAACTGCTCCTCCTGTTTAACATATACCACTCTATATCATTCAGAAAACTACTTTATGTTTTTTAGAAAAAAGGTAAATTTATTTTGTATATTAAAAACATATAACAAACCTAATGCTGCAAGGTTCACAGTAAAATATTTTGATTCACTTTGTTAGATCCAAATCTAACAAAGCAGGCTTAAAAAGGCCCCCAAACCCTTACAGATTTTTCCTCACATATATTTCTTTCTTTCTAGTGGACATTAAGCCAAGCAGACACACAAAGTTTAAATGTAGCATCTGCTCTTTCTGGGGTGAAAAACTGGTTTCCCCACATTTTGCTCTACTTTTACTATTTTTACTTTTGCCATTTCGACTGTGGACTCTTTTCAACCTCTCCAACTTTTCAACTCTTAGTATCCTTTAGGCAATGCTTCACTTTAAACAGAAATAACACACACTCTGTGTGTGTTTCTGAGCTCTAACATAACCCTGAAAAGTCATTGAAAAACTGATGTTGAGTCAAAGAAAAGTTGAGGAATATTATATGAGGGTGTGACTCAAGTCAGGCTGACAGAATTCTGATACTATAGCTCGAAATCAGTTTGTCTCAAGAGGCTCTCCAATATACAGACTCACTTTAGCTGCTTGCTTTGAAAAAGAAAAAAAAGAGAGTAGACAGAAGGAATAGTTGAATAACAATAAGGAGTATATTAAGTAAATAATGAGCAAATTATTATTAATGTGGGCCTATTTTGCTTTTCCTTCTTTTTGTCATATTACAGTAGTAGATGGTCTGAGCAAGAGTAAACAGCATCCACCTGTCAGAGTGGCCACATACACAACTTTAAGCACTAGCACAATTTGAATGGGCTAGTAATAAAAAAAAACAAATACCAATATTTCCTCTATCTTCAGTGATGGTCGTTCACTTTTCACATAAATGGCCTCCTTGACTCCCCGCTCAAACCAGCGTTCCTCCCTGTCCAGGATGTGCACACTGAAAGAGTGGCCGCTGGCCTGTAGGTGTAAATATACTGCGGAGTCTTGGCTGGACGAGGTAGCTCTTCTGTGTTGTGCCATCCACTTAGCCAGTGGTCGTTTGGTTTCCCCGATGTATAATTCACGGCAATTGTCTTGGCACTTAACTGCGTACACTATATTACTCTGTTTGTGCCAGGTGACCTGATTTGAAGTCTGAGTTTTTGTCTTCCAGGGAAGACACAAGCTGACTTCATTATTTGAAACTGTTTAATATGAGCATCCATCACTGTAACAGTAGATACAGTATATTGCCAAAAGTATTCACTCACCCATCCAAATCATTGAATTCAAGTGTTCCAGTGCACAAAGCAAGGTCCATAAAGACATGGATGGGTGAGTTT
Organism: Paratilapia polleni; assembly: GCA_015106735.1. Lineage (NCBI taxonomy): Eukaryota > Metazoa > Chordata > Actinopteri > Cichliformes > Cichlidae > Paratilapia > Paratilapia polleni. The sequence continues at coordinate 14,823 of VUQI01055411.1, read as the reverse complement.
GGTGTGGAAGAACTTGACTGGTCTGCACAGAGTCCTGACCTCAACCCGATAGAACACCTTTGGGATGAATATGCGCGTGAAGGCAGACGAGCGAATACTTTTGGCAATATAGTGTATATAACACAAAGTAAAGGAAAACCATAATAGCTCCCCTTTAATATAGATGTGGCCTGAAAGGTCATCACTGAAGAAAACTTGAAAGGTGAATTCAAAAGATTTGTGTGTAATTCCCCTCTGCAAGCAAGTCTGCTGATCATGATGAGTCCACTGAAATAAGTGGTTATGCTCCAAAATGTCACGGTTTTCAACACGTGTGTCACCTAGGTTTTGTGCAGAAAGTGTGATAAGAACTCAGGGCAGCTTCCTTCTTGGCTCGTACTCTCCTGCCTGCAGTGTTGCTCCTAAATGAGTCTGTATGGGAAACATCTCCTGAGGCTATTCCCTCTTCCTCAAAGAAACTTCCTCTCTATTTCTGACAGCAAACTATCCCAGGCCGCCTCCATTCACCTCGTCCCTTCTTGAACTTCTTTGTTCGCCACTCTTTGCTCCTTCCCTTTATCTCACACCACTGTCCATCATCTTGTGCCATTTAAGCCACCTCTAGTGACACTTTTAATCAACAGCAATTCAAAAAAATTATATCTTACTCCTTCTCTTTCCTCAACTGTATTTTTATATTTTTTACTTCCGTTTAATCTCAGCTCTCTGGTACCACTCCCGCTCATGCCTCATACTCCATCAGTGAGCAACAGTGAAGGATCCTAGGCCGCTGACAGTGTCCTGGACATTGAATGAAGGACATATGATAATATAGAGTGACTGCAGCTCATCTGCTTCCTAGTCTCCTGTGACAGGTGTTGGTGAATAGCTCAGCCATCTTGCATCAGTGAGGTGAGAATAACCTCCAGACAGCAAAGAGGACAGCATGAGCAGGATTTTAAACCCAATGAACGTTGCCAGGGGGAAGAAGAAGGTGGGGGGGAAGGATCATGGGATAGTGAACTAGGACAAGTATTGTCTCTCTGAAATCCTTCTTGATAGATTTTTAAATCTCAGTGGAGTTGGACGTGCTTGACAGTCTTTAAAGCCGGTAAATCCTAACCACTGTGTCTTCACCTGTCACCCAGATTGTTATTTAGCCAAGTGCATCAAATAGCACATGGCACAAATTCATGCATAATGCATCAACAGCCCAACTTATTTCATTTTCTTCGCTAAAATACACCCTCACCTCATGGAGAAACTGTTTGGGCAGCACCCTGGGTAGCTGACTGACATGTTTTGACTTGGTAAGAGTCTTATCCTCATATCTGGATGGATGATTAGTTCGCTGAGATAATCATGTCTCTTTGAGGCGACAGCAATGAACAAGGTGTAATTATAACACCAGGAAGACAATCAGGACTTTGCTGTCAGAGAGAGCAACAGTCAAGAATGTAATGACAAGGAGCACCAGGGGGATGGAGCTGGAAGTGTTCAAGTTGCAGGGGGAAAAAGTGGAGGATTAGACGAGATGACTGATAGATTTGCTGGATGTGAAAGCGTTCCCAATAGGGCAAGGAGGGAGACCGAATGGAGGGGTAGGTCAGGCAGAGAAAATGGCTGGGAGACAGATAAAGAGTAAATACAGTATGTGATAGCGAGAGAGATAGGGTGTTTGGCTGGGAATGGCAGATACAAACAGGGCAATAAAAGGACAGAGTGAAAAAGGCACGTCTGCCAGTCAGAGGAGCCATTAGGGGTTAACCTGCCTGCTTGGACAACCACGGGGGAATTAGATAACCTCAGCTGGGCAGTCATCTTAAAACAGCCAGCTTGACCTTGGTGTCTGTGCTTGTACAAACACACACAGTGAATACAGTGAAAATGTGTGGACTGATCTCTCACTCTGAACAGGTATGACTCCTGCTTAAAAGATGCTGCTAGTGTATGTGTGGTTGAAATCACAGTCTGTATCTAAAAGATTAACACAGCCACCGTGATGTCACCCACATTTTGAAACCTCAATGTTAGCATTTTGGCCTTCGACATGTTGGTTTTTTTGGAGCCAGAAATGACCATGTGACGAAGCTTAGTTCACAAGCTGCAAACCTCTTTTTGCTTGTGTATTACAGAAAGACGTATTATTTTGCAGATAATTCAATTAAATGCTCCAAAAGGCACCAACAGCACCAACAGCACCAACAGCACAGAGTGATTTGAATTAACTTTTGGAACCAGCCTCAAGTGGCTACCCAAGAAACTGCAGTTTTTGGCATGTCTGCATCAGGTTGATTTTTCAATTCTGGAGGTTGACACTTGGTTAAAATTTGAATTATTTGTGGCATTCATTTTTCAGTTAAAAGGATCCTTGAGTTTGATATAAAATTTGGTTACTCTTAGATTTTGTATACAGACAGAATGACTAACATCAAAGCAAAAGTGGCTGGGATAGCCTGATTTAATTCAATTTTAATTCCTATTATGGGTTAAGACCCCAAATCACTGGATCCTACACTTCCCATTATACCACCAACAGCATCCAGTTTGTTAGACTTCTGTCAAATGCTCATTTCTTTTCATTGTCATGACAGGCTTTGTGTTGAGGTCTTTTGACACATACAGTACAGCCCTGAACTTTTCGAGAGGTCCATGTGAGAATGCAAATCAGTCTTCAGCCTGCCAGCTGCGTAGTACAAATCTGTGTGAAGAAAGATTGCTTTGTACTACAAATAAGAGAAAACAACTCTGGGCAATATCTTGACTTGATACTTCTGATATTGTTGAAGTTTGTGTGAAAATGGCTTTAGTACTCAGTGTAAGCCTAGATAAAGGTATTGAGAGCCACTGCCGTTACAGGTTGAATAGTATGCTTAGTAGAGTGACCATAACTGTACGTGTGAAATTCTCCATCCATTTTCTTAACTCCTTCCAATTCAGGGTTGCAGGGCGTTGGAGCCTATCAAAGCTGTCACTGGGTGAGAGGTGAGGTACAGCCTAGACAGGTCACCGGTCTATCACAAGTCTAACACATAGAGACAGACAACCAGTGGTTGGACACCCATCTAATACTGAAAATGTCTGTAATAATTTCAGCTATATCTGTAGCTCTGTGAAGCCAAACTGTGGTGTTTGAAGCTGATAATGCCAAGAAGCTGATGTTTAGCAGATATAAATTTTACAGTGCGCACCATCTTAAGTTATATCCAGTTATCGTAAAAAAGATATAGCATCCTCTTATATCTGTAAAGCTGCTCTTTAGACTGACGCATGGCGGCAAATGGAAAGCGCCCACACTCCTTTCAGCCCTCTCAAGGGTTTTAAATTGTAGTCAGTCACAATGTAATCCAGGTAATTGCATCTGGGAACACATTTTCTATCCTGTCTGCTCAGGCTGAACGTGATCTATCTTTATCTTACCTTTATCCCTTTCATCTCTGGTTACACCAAACGCCCTCTGTAATTCTTCCTCTGCTGATTAATTATAAGGCTGTGGGAGTAATAAATTGACTGGACAGTGTGTCGATGTGCTGTGCACCTTGTGACTGTGCCGGTCGTCTAAATGGGCGTTTCACTCCAGCAGCACACTTTGGTATCGGCATCGGATGAGTCACGTGCCATTTAGCATCTTGTTAGAATCCCAGTTGGGTCTGTGAGGTTCAAGAGCTCATTAAGTGCAAATCAGTGGTGTGTGGCTGTTTTATTAAAAACAAAAACAGACTGGTGGGGTGACTTGAAGCATTTAGTGTTGAGTTGATCACTATTATGTATTGTAGTAGCTCTGAAAAAAAACAAAAACCTTTCCAGGAATCTGTAATTAGCAGGTCTAAGAGAGACTTTAGTGTTAGTGTTTAGTGTTTCTGCAGTTTTTTTTTTCCACAGATCATATTGAGTAATATGATCTCTGGAAAAAAAAACTTGCTGTCTCAAGTGTTACATATTTTTCTGTTAACTTCCTGTTGATAGCATTTTCATTTCTGCAGGTGACATTTCTGTAAATGGCAGTTCTTTCTCCAAACGGCCAACTGTGGTTGATTCTCAAGACATTTTCCATTCACTTTAAAGAAACATAAAATAGTCACGCTGCACGTGGTCACTTTAATTCAATACTAGAACTTTTTTGAGTACATATTAACAACTTTTCCTGAAAAGCTGATAATTTTCAGATAAGATATCCAGCAGAACGGCATATTTCACTGCCATGTGAAAAATAGTACATTCCACTGAAATGTTTTTAAATTTTTCTGCCATATATAGGCACGCAGGTCTCTGATCCTAATGCTTGAATATCTACAGGTAAAGGTGGAATTTCTAAAAACAACCACAAGGGGAATTTATTCATTAAAATATTAATAGAAGTAAATTTCTTTTGTGGAAATTCTAAGCACATCCTTTTCCTAGGAAGGTATCATCTTTTAAAGACGATACCTAAATGTTTGCACAACTGTCCACCAGTCTCTGACATCAGCATGTGTTCAGCAAATGTTTGGACTTGGCGATTCCATAACCCTCCATTTCTTTGAGTCATTCTGTGGTGGATTTGCTGGAGTTGAAAAGGACCTCTTCTTGTTTAACTTCATCTTTGGGACAGATGGGCTCACATCATCTCAAACACTCTTTGATATGATGCAGAATTCGTAGTTCAGAGAAGCCACCCCAGGCGATAACATAAAATGCTAAAGGGCTTGCCTTTACCTCTTTACGGACTGGCAAACTGTAGTTATCTTATTAGAATGTTATTAGACAGCCAAGGCCTTTGTACATTCTCCTCCTAGTTGTAGACTCATTTTGCATTTGGCATTTTGGCATTGTGAAATAATGACACAGTGTAATATGTCATGGTTTGTAGTTCATCTGAGGTTGTATTTACCTAATTTTAAGACCTGCTAAGGGCCAGATTATTTTAGTTATGTCCTGATATATAATTTATAAAAATATATAATTTAAAGGTGGTGTACTTTTTTTTTTTAACATGACTTGTACGTACTGAAGCTTGAAGCTTACCTACATTATATCAGCTATCTGCCAAAGGCAGAGATGACATAATGCTTCATCTACATATTAAATATTAACTCACATTAGCTTTACTGCTAATTTATTCTAAAAACATGAACATGTCTTCTCTTTCACCTCGTTTTGGTTCAACCAGCAATCAAACATTCACCAGGGAAAAGTGCGTTAACGTCAGTTTGAAGGCTAGATGGCTATTTTGCTGCTTGGTTGCAGCACATTAAACAGCATGTAAACGTATCTGCAGATCTCACTTGGGTCTAGTTGGAGGCTCGTGTGGCCCTTACTTTCTCAGTCCATACATCAAAAATTAATCACTGTTTCTCTCGCTCTGCTGCCAGAGCACAGCCTGCCAGCTGCTGTCAGTCAAACACTGACACGAGCCTCAGTTGTTGATGAACAAAAGGAGCAATCTGGTTTCCCAAACAACCTTTCTTCCTTTTTTGTGAAAAAATGTGATTTCAGTTTGACTTTAAGAAACTTTATATACATTGGTCTTGTTCACTCTATCAAAAGTTAAGCATAAAAAACATATACAGGGTACTACAAAACATTAACGCCACACATTGTGAACTACAGATTGTGTTGAAGAACCAGTGATAAAGTAATACAGATAAGGAAGCTGAAATAAATGATACAAGAATTGCACATAGGTGTTAAGACCATTAAATACAGTTGTTGCAGTTAACAAATACAATACCTGAATGTCAGTGTGACAGCAACTGCAGAAGGCCGACTTCAAGTCCAGTAGTTTTAGGCTGCTGAGAACAGTAGGGATTGAAAGCCCTGACAACTAAAACCTGGATGTAGTTGTCAGCCCAGCAGTCTTAAAATCCAAAATTGTGTTTGATCCTTACAACATCAACAACAACAGCAGCCCACTGGTTTGAAACTGTGTGGTTCCACATATCACAAATCAATACGTGAGATAGTTGAATAGTTTAATTTAGTTCAACAAAACATGTCTTTTAAAAGATCTACAAACCTACACATTACAAAAACATAAGATAATTAAGTTATACAGAATGGAAATTGGACGCACTGAGCTAGCGAGCGAGCTCTGCTGTGAAAAAGGGTTCCACAGTTTACAAAATCCAAAGTGTTTCCAAATGACAGCCGCAGTGTAAATCGCTCTCTCTGTAGCACAGTTAGGTTGTAAGCCCCGCACTCATTACCACAAGTTTGTTGAATTATTCCAGGCCTAAATTGAATTCCCACTGGGCCAAAGCATCAGGAAATTCGTTTTTTTTTTATTTTTTAAAAGATGTTTTTAAATACCAACTACAACCATTAAACTATCTAATGTATGTAGCCTGTGTAGAAAATATCTACACAGTCTGAAAGACTAAGCAGATCTACAGCACGTCTTCAAAAAGTGAAAAATGGATCAGGTAATTGCTATGATCTAATACTGTTTACCTTCAGTTGTTCAGCTATTATCTAACCAAGTTCCATAATGACGTTAGGCTAAATGATTCACCGCTCTTTCTCTCTACTCACACCATCAGAAGTTTATCTGAAGTCTGAAGTAGAGCCTTTGCTCTTTTTTTTAACAACTGAATACTAGTTCACTGGCCACTTTAATAGGTACACCTTGCTCGTAATGGGTTAGACCCCCTTTTGTCTACAGAACTGCCTTAATTCTTTGTGGCATAGATTCAACAAGATGCTGGAAACATTCCCCAGAGATTTTGGTCCATATTGACAAGACAGCATCACATAATTGCTGCATATTTGTCAGCTGCACATCCATGATGTGAATCTTCTGTTCCACCACATCCCAGCAGCCTGATCCGTTGATATAAGGCAAGATGAGTCAATGCTTTCATGATGTTTACGCCAAATTCTCACCCTGTCATCTGAATGTTGCAGCAGAAATCGAGATTCATCAGACCAGGCAACATTTTTCCAATCTTCTGTTGTCCAGCAGAAGATTGGATTGGTGTGAATTATAGCCTCAGTTTCCTGTTTTTAGCTGACAGGAGTGGCACCCAGTGTGCTCTTCTGCTGCTGTAGCCCATGTGCATCAAGGTTGGACGTGTTACGCTTTCAGAGATACTCTTCTGCATACCTTGGTGGATATTTCAGTTACTGTTGCCTTCCTATCAGCTCAAAGCAGTCTGGCCATCCTCATCTGACCTCTAACATCAACAAGGCATTTTCATCCAGAGAACTGCTGCTCACTGGATATTTTCTCTTTTTCGGACCATTCTCTGTAAACCATAGAGATGGTTGTGCAAGAACATCTCAGAAGATGAACAGTTTCAGAAATACTCAGACCAGCCCGTCTGGCACCAACAACTATGCCATGTTCAAAGTCACTTAAATCACCATTCTTCCCCATTCCGATGCATTGAGTTGCTGCCGTGTGATTGGCTGATTAGATATTTGCATTAACAAGCAGTTGAACAGGTGTATGCAAACACGGGGAGAACATGCACACTTCACACAGAAAGGCCCTGACCAGATGTTGGATTCAAACTCAGGACCTTCTGGCTGTGAGGCAACGGTGCTAACCACCACGCCACCGTGCTGCCCTTGAATATTCAGTGACAATCCTAATTCAAACAAAACATCTTTGGGATTGCATACTGATAAGATAGACAGTATAAAACATGGACTTAGCTTCAGGGTCTGAAGCTAAGTACGACTTCCAGTCGTACAAAAGTCTGTGGGGAAACAGTCCTCGGCTCCTTCGCTCTGTGACCTTTGTAAACATTTTTTGAAGATTTTATGGGCTCAGTTGCTAGTTTTACCTATACTGAATAGAACATTACGTTTATTTTCTAATTTATGGTCGTTCTAGTGCTACATTCACACCAAATGCCAAATAAAGTTGTCCAATTACCTACCAAGTGCAATGAGGTAAATCGTCTTGAATTTACACCAGGGGACGTAAAGAGGGCAAATCCACGTTAACGCAAGTTAAAATATTTCAACTTTGGCTAAAAAAAATCACTTCATGCTGTGTTATAGAAAACCCATCAGCTTCTCATTACCTAAGGCTTTTTTGTTTAAAGAAGGCTCACTTTTACCTTTTTTTCTCCCAGTATATGCAGTTATTAGGAAGGTAACTTTATCTGTATTTCTAGTTGCATTTTGGATGAAGAGAGTACTATTTAGGGTCTGACAGATAAAATGATACAGCTGATATTGTAAGCTAGTTTTAGCTTCTCACAGGAATATCGATGTCTCATCTGAATGTTGAAAATTAATCAACAAAACCAATTACTCATTAATCCACAGGAGATTACTGACAAGTTAATGTTTGTGCTGTAAAATGTCCGGAGTGCATACAGTTTAAGTTGTGTGTTATTGGTCAGTGAGACTTGTCTCGGTTTTGCAGTGATGTCCTTTAAATGCCCTGCCGAGTGAATTCACTGAATGTCTCTCCTTTGTGTAGCTGCTAATCTGTCCTGCTGACTCTACTGAATGTCCTTCATAGTAAACACTGTGAATGTTTATTTAGACAAATGCTTGGGATTATTTTTTAGAAAGACTATTTCACTGGGAGGTTATCTCAAGCTGTGTGGCTTATTTAAGCACTTGAAAATGCCTTTATTTTTCAGTGACATAAAACAAGTGGACCAGCATTTATTGTCTTCCTGCTTACACTTTTTTGTTTGTGTGTTCATTCTCTTTCTTCTTTTTTGCCCATTCTCGAAGTTTGCAGTATAATTGTATTGTTTAACGGTGAGCACTGATTTCCCCTGACGTCTTCAGCTAATGCTGTACCGGGGGATTTAAAATCACACACACACATACACACAAACACGCAAGTTGCCAATATTCCCTCAAGGGAAATTAGAGCAACAAAATGAGGGCACAGTGATTCCAGCTTTTTATTCAAAACATAATGAGATAACCCCTTCAAAAAGGTTTAAGAAACTGGAAGTTTGGTGGCAAAACAAGAGTCTGAAAACTATCTGAATATAAATCTCTTAATTGTGATCTACAACTGGAGGCTTGCTACTTAAACATTAATGGAAGTGTCTATCTAACACAGAGCAAGTTGTGTTTAGGTAGAACAGCACTGGCTGGTAACTGGCAGTAGCTCATTAGCTGGCCTGGTGACGCAGAGCCTCTGATAAATGAAGAGAATTTATCCTAAGGCAACCTCACCGGAGTCGGTCTGTGTGTGTTCATCCAAGAAAAAAAAAGATTTAACTCTCAGTCAAAAGAATGCATTTCAGTTCACTAAAATACAATCCTGGAATGAGTTAAGTGGTTTCTTTGCCTCAACACGTTCCAGCTGCCCGTCTTTATGTTCTCTCCCCTTATCAATGTTTTTTTTTTTTTGGACTCCACCGTCAATGTGAATGCTTTTTAATAATGACTTCACATTATGTGCTTTCTTTTCACAAATGAAAAGAAAATATTACAACTTCAGACAGAATGAGGACATGGTTCGCCTAGGTTTGCACAATGACTGCAAAATAGCAAGTTAGGCTGTGTTTAAAGTAAAAAAAAAAAAAAAGTCCAAGCTAAATTTCATTAATTAATACACTGGGGCTTCTTTCTTTAACCTATACACGAAAAGCAATGCAAATGTTGAGCATTTGTAATTTTAAGGAGAGTAGTTGGAACTTTTTCAAGGCTTATAAATTTTAGCTGGATTCAGTGAGCTAGTTTAGGTTAAAATCGGAGGCATGGGTAAAAAGCAAGGTAAAATCTGTCCAAATGTAACCAAATGTACATCCCAATACCTTTAAATCTCAATAACACTCTGTATCTTGATTGTTTAACCTTATGAACAGACATTTTAAGCAGAGTTGCATGTTTTTGCAATTTCTCCATGAGCAGTGTAGCCATATAGCTTAAGTAAGCATAGAAAAAGTGCTAGTAACTATGCCTCACTAACAAATATGTTGCACCTCCGTGTATATATGTACATAAAGAGAAATACTAAAATATAAAACTTAAGTGTCTCAGTATCTCTTGTCATCACTGTGAAATTGATCCAAAACCTCATCAAGAAACAGCTTTCAACTTCCCTTAAATTACTAACAGTATTTTTACATCTTTAAACCTCTGGGGTCTAAGTCATCAGTGGTAATGACCCTGATGACTAACCATATATTTTAGAGAAAGGACTTTTTTAAAAATTTTTTAAATTGAAAATAGTTTATGATGTGTGCGTGTGTGTGTGTTAGAATAATAATTTTCTTTGTTTCTGATTCCCAATATTTGAGAGAACAATTTAAAATAAAACAGAAATTGCATATTCTGATTGCATGGGGGTACAGTTGGAGTCGTCACTGATGACAAGAGCCCCGTCGATTTATCGGTGGACCGACATTATCGGCCGATATTAGCTATTTGCTGATCTATCAGTATTAGGATTAATACCAGTTGATAAATGAAAAGTAAAAGTAAAGAATGTTATGAGTGTTGACATTGTGTTGACGGTTTGTCCACCAGAGGACACCAGAGGACACTTCTCTGCAACTTCTCTGTTGTCGACACATGCGTTTGGAACACCACAAACACAACAACCGGCTGATCAGAGCAGAGTCGTGCAGCTCATGAACAAGTAAATAAATAACTACATATAACAAATGTTAGGAAAATCTATTTGTTCTGTGTGTTTGAAAGAAAAAAATCAACTGATATATCAAAATATCAGATTTTTAAATCGCCAAATATCGGTATCGGTCTTAAAAATCTTATATCGGCCGGACTCTACCGATGACGACTCACTGGGTTAGTGAACAGGTTAAACCAGTGGTTGGCAAACTATTTCCAGCATGACTCATTTCAGAAGCCAACAGTTCACTCCACACAATTTTTATCAATCAACAACAAGAAAAAAGGAAGTTAAATTTTACTGAAATAATTGTCAGCACAATAGCATCGGCAACCTATTTTTTCCCTTTATTTTCCCTCCCAAAGTCATATTCATTCAGTGCAGTTCCAGTTTTCCCATGGTCATCCATGCCTAAGCTGCAGTTGTTCTACTCCCCACCCCCACCACTGGGTTAAACTAACAAGAAATGTGTTAGCCAGGCTAACGTTTTGGACTGCCTCCAGTGTGTATACTAAGCTATGCTATCTGTGTCCTGACTCTGTGTTTAACCAAAGCTTTTTTGAAGCCTTACCACTCATCAGCCATCTTGATAATCCCTCTAGGCAATTATTTTGGGTTAATAAGACTAAGCCCCTATCCAAATGAAGGGGAGGGAGGCCATACCTATAATTTAGTCACTGGTTCATAAAAACGTCATGTATATGACCAGCTAAATCTCATAAGAATCATTTAAAAAGTTAGCTGACTTTGCCCCAAAATAATGTTTTAAAAAGCTTTTTCCCCACAGATTTCTTTCTGCTACGCATGCTCAAAATTTAATTTAGACCTCAATCCAGAGTTCCAATACGTTCACCGTCTCATCCTAACAGTGCACTATGATGAATGCTATACTATTAATATACTAATCATGTAAACAGTAAGCCACGAGAAACAGTAAGTACGCTCACCATCATCAACATCTTTACTGTGATGACGAGTAAATATATCTGATCCCACACAGTTTAAACTGTTGCAAACCTCAATCATGCAGCTGACTTTCATGTTTCCGAGTTTGACTATTACAAGATGTGATCCTGATTTAATGAGACTGAGTCCATAAAGATTTGAAATTTGTGCCGGTCAGCTTCTCATGCACCCCTGAATGGCTTCCAATGCAGCTGATAATCTTTTAGGTCCCTGGAAGTGCCATTATGTTAACTTGTATGTGCGTGTCAGTGAAGCCACCACAGCGCATTGAAAATGCTTGAGGTTTTTTGGCCATAAGAACACTGTTTTTGTTCATCCACCCATTTCATTACTGGATTTGCCTCCATGCAACTTCTTCTACTTTCAAACAGTTTGATTCTAGTTGAACGGTTGCCACTTTGACACAGCGGAGGAGATCTGGAGCACAACTCAAAAGCACAAGTTCATGTGGCCATAATGAGACTTCCAGGGAGCATTGTAAAAAAAATAAATAAATAAAATAAATAAATAAATCCAGAGGTGTAAGAGAAGATTAACTTGAAGGGGAGATCATCCAAATTTAAATCAGGTACTGTTTTTGATTTTTATAAGTGCAGTCCCAGAACTTTTTGGTCATGTGAAATGAAAGAGAAATGATTGACTCTTTGGGGACAGGTGTGTGCTGTGGTTGAGGTTACAGCATTCTCTCATATTTCTATTCAAGATTCATTAAGTGTCATATATCTGCCTTGTAATGTCTCTGATTTAACCAGCCTAGAGGTTGGTAGAAATTTTCTCTTACTTTTAAAAGTTAGTTCAACACGCGTTAACTCCAACTGTGTATGTTGCATGTCTGAATCACTCCATTGATATAAATCGAACGTTTCCCCAAATGTTGAACTGTTCCTCTAAACCACTTCCACATCTCCTCTCTCTTAAAGAGTTCCACTCATTCCTTTCTTTTCCCAGGAAGAGTCTCTTTCTTCTCTTCTGGCTCAGAGAACCTCCACCGCGTGGAGAAGGTAACCTGGGGGACACGCTACGCCATCACTGTGTCCTTCACCTGTGACCCTGCACACGCCATCTCTGACCCCACCCTGCCATGAGGCATCCATGGATGATGGATGACGGCGCTGCCCACTGGCTCGGACAGGCCCTGCAACAAAGAGGGAGAATAGAAAGGAAGAAAGGACGAGGGGATTGGAAAGGGAGACGGGGAAGGAAAAGAGAGATTTTAGATGGAGGTTTCACTCACAACACTCTGTAGCTGCTCGGTCAATATCTGCAGTTTTCTTCTTTTTTTCAGGTATTGACTTGCTGATGGTGGAACAGAAAAAAGCCCACATGTGGTCTCCCTCTCTGATGGTAGAGGTGTTTTCCTATTTGTTACCTACCCTTGTGTTTTTATCCTGTTTTCTACAGAAGTGTCTGTTTTGGGGGTTTTTTCTTGCACCATCTTAATCGCTAGTTTTAGGGGTTTTTCAGTTCGACCGCAGGCTTCCACAGTCTTTTCTTTGTCATTCAGGGAACAGTGTGAGAAGAAACTGCTTCTCTGCTGAACCAGATTCAAAGAGGCTAAAGTAGGATTGTGTATTTTTCTGCATTTGTGTGTGTTTTTCATTTTAAGAGAGCGTTCGATTTCCTGAAGAAGAGATGTAAATCTTGTGAATCGCGTACTGAATCAACCTTTCATCACCAAATCCCCCACTCATACTTACAACCCCTGAGGTATTTTCTTCTAAGAAGAACCCTCTACCTGTCTTAGAGTCACTTGGTTTTTTTTCTACCTGATGCTTTTGTGCAGTCTTGAGGATGTTTTAATTAAAATTACATCAAAAGTTCTTGTTTCTTTGCCTAATTTTGTCACTTGTACTTCTGTTCTTTCCTCCATTATTTTAAAACCAGCAGCCTGTAATATTAAAACAAATATTAATACTTCAGCACACTTAAGTATTACTATTTTTTATTCTATTAACGAATGTTATACCTCTCTCTACCTCTGATAATTGCTACTAGAGTCTTATCTGCACTTTCCTTTGTGAGCCAGACACTTGGGGAATTGCTTGACTGATCAAACACTATTGTGTGTTTGGGAAATCATCATCCTTGCCTTTTTTATTTTTCACACAGCTGCTCTGAACCACCCACCGTCTCCATTCTCATTCCTTCTTTATCGATTCTCAAGATTGATTTTAGAATCCATCATTTTGTGTTTATTTGATATGCCAAAAAGCCATTTCAGTCTTTCCCCTACGATGGGATTTAAATGTTAATGGTAGTTTCTGTCAGTATTTAACAGCTGAAAAGGTGGGATCAGAAACAAAATGTCAGCCATAGTCCCATCCCACCCTAAAAATAAATGAAAATACTCAGTTTGTTCTTGTGGAATGGAATTTTGATGACTTTTTATGACATGGTGCCATTTTCCAGTAATCACAACAAAAGTAAATCAGCTGTTTACTCCATGTCACAGAGGGTTCCATATACACCGATCAGGCATAACATTATAACCACTGACAGGTCAAGTGAATAACACTGATTATCTCTTCATCATGGCACCTGTTAGTGGGTGGAATATATTCCGGAGCAAGTGAACATTTTGTCCTCAAAGTTGATGTGTATGAAGCAGGAAAAATGGGCAAGCGTAAGGATTTGAGCGAGTTTGATAAGGGCCAAATTGTGATGGCTAGACGACTGGGTCAGAGCATCTCCAAAACTGCAGCTCTTGTGGGGAGTTCCCGGTCTGCAGTGGTCAGTATCTATCAAAAGTATCCAAGGAAGGAACAGTGGTGAACCAGCGACAGGGTCATGGTCGGCCAAGGCTCACTGATGGAGATTAAGTCTGCATTCTTTTGTGTCTGGAAGCAGTGATGACAAGTTTTCCAAACAGTCTACACTAAAGGCTGCATTAATCTTAATCTTTTGGTACTAGGGGCACTCGCATGTTCTTAGCTCACAAACATCAGTATGTTAGCAAACTCTTGCTTATTTACACATGTTCTTGTATAACTGTTGAATCCATGTCCAATACTCCCTCTGTTTTAGCTCCTTTCGGATCTCTACCAACTCTTGTGTGACATATCAGGCTCTGTAGCTGATAAATGCTCAACAACCAAACAGTAATTTTGTCTGATTGTTGTTAGCTGTTAGGCTGGTATATTAAAAACACCTGCAGGATAAAGCAGGATACATCAGAATAAGTTCACTCTGGGCCACAAAAACCATCATAATAAACAAAAAATAAGGAAATTTGTGTTTGGTCGATTATTTCTTCGTTGTAACAATGCTTCTTGGCAATAAATCTTATACCCCTGGAAAGCCTGTTTATTTCCCTTTAAATGGTGCCACATTTGTAAGGAAAA
>VUQI01055407.1:9925-31311 GCA_015106735.1 Paratilapia polleni | reverse complement strand
GATGCAGCTGCTCGGCCATGGAAACCCATTCCATGAAGCTCTCTACACGCTGTTCTTGAGCTAATCTGAAGGCCACATGAAGTTTGGAGGTCTGCAGCTATTGACTCTGCAGAAAGTTGGTGACCTCTACGCACTATGCGCCTCAGCATCTGCTGATCCTGCTCTGTGATTTTTATGTGGCCTACCACTTCGTGGCTGAGTTGCTGTCATTCCCAATCGCTTCCACTTTGTTGAAATACCACTAACACTTGACTGTGGAATATTTAGTAGCGAGGAAATTTCACAACTGGACTTATTGCCCAGGTGGCATCCTATCATGGTACCACGCTGGAATTCACTGAGCTCCTGAGAACGACGCATTCTTTCACAAATGTTTGTAGAAGCAGTCTGCATGCCTAGGTGCTTGATTTTATACACCTGTGGCCATGGAAGTGATTGAAACACCTGAATTCAATGATTTGGATGGGTGAGCAAATACTTCTGGCAATATAGTGTATCTCTAATATGGTCATCTCAGGCATAGAAGCCCCACTCACCTGCTGTTCAGACCTTCTGTTTGTGAGGGGCAGCCAGTCAGAAGACACCTGGCTTAAGGGGAGAGTGTCGAGTTTGTGATCCCTGCTGTCATCTATGGTATGCTCGATGGCAGACACTAAAAGTGAGGTCATGGCTGGTGGTGCATGATGGGGTTTAGTGTCATTTTGGCATGTCATGCACCTCACAGTTTTTTAAATCTGGCACACATGATATGGCTGGCAAGGCTGGGCCAGAGGTCCAAGTGGGCCACCATGGTTGATCTCTACAGAGGGAGATCACTGCAACAATTGGAAAAGATATTCTGCAAAGACTGGTTAAAGAGAGAGACAGAACTGACGGGCTGCAACAAGGCCCGGTACAAGAAAAATAAGGATCACTTTGATCTGTGAATTATGAAAAACTACTCTGGTAGAATCCAGTAATGAAAGTTTGTAGTTGGAAATGAGCAGAATAGGTCCACTTTAATGTATGACTGAAATGCAATGAGTCAGGAATAGGAGGACTTCACACAGCAGCAGTATGTCAGGTTTTATGGATAAACCAAATAAATAAAAGGAAGCTCTTACATGTTTTCCTCTACATTGACATTTATTGTCTTACCCTCCAAATTTGTTACATCGCATTAAATGTATTTTTTTCTCACACACACGGACACCTCAGACAATGATTCCTGTTAATGTGGTCCCACTCACCCGACCATCCTTCACTTTTCTTTTTGTCATTGTGTTGTTCATGTTGCTTTGTGTTGTGTGTCGGTCAGATCTGCTGCTCCAGACTTCCATAAGCTGAATGAGGACGGAGAGCTGTGGCTGGTTAATCAGGGCTTGAAGGAGACCGTCAGGTGTAACAGTGTTTCTGAGCATGATACGTTTGTCTTTTTCATGGGAAAAGATGTGTCCTGCTGGTTTTCATCACTCACATTTCTCTCTCACACTTTATCCACCATTCAGAGGTTTCTCTCATATCACTCTGTTTAATATGACATGTAAGACTGCTTCTAATTATTTGTCTCCATTATTGTTTTGTCACTACTTCACAGGGTGATATGAACCAAAAAATTTAGTCCACTTTCTAGAGGTGTTGCATAATATACAGTCATTTATACAAGGCATTGGTTTGATTGTCCAGTTTTATGACAGAGCAGCAGGATTTGTTTTCATACTGTACTAACCTTGTTTTGTGCAGCTTGTGAAAGCTTGTTAAACTTAACTTCACTTAATAGTGTTGTAGTAGACCACTCGAGTCTTTCCTCAGTAACTGCTTACTTTAATCCAAAAGCTGTGAGAAAACCGTGTTCCTGTCCTGAAAGATTTGAAAGCATTTCCCCGTGCTTCAAGTTAAATTATTTTTATAGTGTTGTCTTTAAAATGAAGCATGGAGAAAAGGACAACTTGGATAACCAATTAGAGGTTCTCTGTGGATTTTGAGAGGTCTGTCATTTTGATCAATAGGAGGCGCTGGTACAGTCACATAATTACTTTTCATTTTAAAACAAAAAACAGTCTCCACAGATGAATGTTTTAGCAAGTTTTAGAAATAATTTCTGCCCAAACTAACATGCCTGTTAAAGCTTGTCACTTTACCATCCATGTACACTGGGCATGTGTGTGCTGCTGTGAGCAGGAAGCAGAGGGTTGGTTATCTATACAAAATACTACAGAACATAGAAGGAACAGAACTGGCAAAAAGAAGAGTGAAGGGTTAATTTGCTTGGAGCGATGATCTGAAAGCAACACATTAATATAAAGCAGCAATTGCAGTGGAGAACATGGATTCAGAGCTGAATACATGAATGTAAACAATTGTAGACTGAAAATACTTTACTGTTTTACAAAGAAAGAAATATGCTTTTTTGGTGATGATAGTAATAATAATATCCATCCATTTTCTGCCACTTATCTGGGTCCAGTTCGTGGGGGCAGCAGTTTCAGAAACGATGCTCAGGTGTCCCTCTCCTCAGCCACCTCCTCCAGCTCTTCTGATGGGACACCGTGGTGTTCCTAAGCCAGTTAAGAGGCATAATCTCTCCAGTGATTGCTGGGTCTACCCCAGGGCCTCCTTCCAGTAGGACATGCTTAGAACACCTCACCTAGGAGACCACCAGGAGGCATCCTAATCAGATGCCCGAACCACCTCTGGCTTCTTTTGATGTGGAAGAGCCCTACTGAGTCACTCCTGAATGACCGAGCTCCTCACTCTCACTCTCACCTCTTATTAGAAACTAGGTTAGGGTGGCATCTTGGATCGACCAGTAAATTGACAGCTTTGCTTTCATGCTCAGCTCTCTCTTCACCACAACAAATTGGTACCAATCTGTCTGTCAATCTACCACTCCACTTTTCCCTTTCTAATGAACAAGACCCCAAGATACTTAAACTCCTCTGCAACTCATTCCTGACCCAGAGTGGGTACTCCATACTTTACTGGCTGAGAACCATGACCTCAGACTTGGAGGTGCTAATTCTCATCCCAGGCGCTTCACATTCTGCTGCAAACTGCCCCATTGTGAGCTGGAGGTCATGGCTTGATGAAGCCAACAGAAGCATATCATCTCCAAAAAGCAGAGAGGAGATTCTGAGACCACTGAACCAGACACCTTCCACCCCTTGGCTGCGCCTAGGAATTCTGTCCATAAAAATTCTGAACAGAATCTGTGATTCTGAGTCCGATGCCCCATACTCCTGAAGCACCCCCAGCAGGACAATCTGAGGAACATGGTTGAATGCCTTCTCCAAGTACACAAAACACAGACTGGTTGGACACACTCCCACGCAGTAATAACCAGCTAATCATTACAAAGTGCTTTACACATGCCAAAAAATAAATAAATAAAAAAAAATCATAAAATCTAGTAGAAAAGTAAAAGTGCGAGATAAATATTTTTAAAACAATACAGTATAAAATAACTGAAGATAACTTAAGGCACCAGCAAGGAGGTATTGCATCAGAGAAATGAAAGGGGGGGAAAAAAGCAAAAACAATGTATATCCACCCAATAAACACAAAAAGTTTACAAGAAAACTCCACAGGGTCTCTTTTTTAATAAAGTGCTGCTGTTATATTAGCTGCTACTGTAGTTTTCATAATATTAAAGGAATACTGCATGTTGGTTGCTGAATGGAAACTGAACCTCTGTCAGCTTTACCTGCTCTGTTTCTGAGCCTGACCTCTGATTACTGATTTGGCTTGGTTCAACTTTCCAAGAAGAAAAATTCACTCAGAAGAGTGGAGCTTAATGACTGAACACAATGAATGAGTGTCGTTCAGAGAGGCCGGACTCTGGGCTGCTGGTAGTGTCTGCATAGCATGCTGCTGCTGTCCTGAAACACCACTTTCTGGTGGAAACTACAGCTACAGCTTCTCTTTCTCACTGCTTTTCTCCCACTCACAGTATGATGCTGATTTTTCTCTCTCTCTCACCTCTCTATTAGGTTACTGGAGCACCAGCTACAGACTCAGCGGAGGACTTACGATAATGAAGTGGAGGCGTTGCGCAGCGAGTTGCAGAACGTCAAAGAGGAGAACAACCGTCAGCAGCAGCTCTTGGCCCAAAACCTGCAGCTCCCTCCAGAGGCCCGAATCGAAGCCAGTCTGCAACACGAGATCACCCGGCTCACCAACGAGAACCTGGTACGCTGCAGCATCCACACACAGATACATGCAGGCTGAGGTCACGCAGTAACTTCAACTTCAGGCTTCACGTGTACACACACACTGACAGACAAAACCTCATACATGCAGACAATAACTTCTTTATTATATTAAGATTAGAGTTTATTTTTTTGAATAATTTTAAGATTTTAGCTAAAAATTTTAAAATGGAAATTACCTGTTTTTTTGTTGTTGTTGTTGTTTTTGTTTTGTTTTGTTTTTTAAGCCAGTGAATCTAGGAGGCACTGTATAACAGAGAAAAAAGAGAAGTGTTTATGTCTAGATCAGAGGAGGTACTTTTTAGGGTTTTGGGAATGACATACAGCAGAGACTTGGGACTCATGAGCTGGGATTCAGCTGCTGAGGGCATTTTAGTTCATTTAGAAGGCCACACTCAGACGTCAGGACACATCCATCACATCTGATTCTCATCCAGATATCAAATAGGCCCCCTTTTCCAAAATGCTGGACTATTCTTTGAAAGGTGAAATCTGTTCATCAGTTATTTCCCTCTAATTATTGTAGTGCAATAAGACATGCTACATGTTTTATTATCTGAAGTTAAAAATATAGTTAATTAAAGAAAAAAATTAAAATTAAAAAACAGAATGGGGGGTGGAAAGTAAACTTCTGTCACAAAAATGGAGCATTATTTTTTAAACAATACAAGTATAAATCGACACATTCATTTTTACATGTATATATCACCTAAGAATGATTACATAATTGATTTTTTTAAACAGGTCAAAAAATCACAAAACAATTTAATATACTGTAAGTAGCATAGTTACCTTTTCCTGTCATTACCCTGCTGAGAAGAGCTGAAAAAAGTTCACAACCCTAACCCACAATTCTTAACCAATCATTAATTTTAAAAAAGTTCAATTTTTAGTAAAAAAGGTTAACACTTTTTATTTTTACTACATAAATCTATTATTCGGCTCAGTTTTACTCCATATTATTTCCCTGATCTTCCACGCCCCCCTGCAGTGACACTTATGTCCCACCAGGGGGACCCACCCTACAGTTTGAGAACCACTGGGATATTATATTTATGATCTAACTTGAAGACCATGAAGTCTTTGGGGACAGTCAACAACTGTGTGGATATTAAACTATTTATAGAGATGACATTTATGAGAAAAATCCAAAGTAAAACAGCAGGTGGTCACACATTCACCTTTTTTTTTCTTTTTTTTTCTTTTTTTTTTTTTGGAAGGATGAAAACGGCTGCAGATTTTGACTGATACATTATATCACTAATAATAAGAAACTGTCTTGTGAGTAAAAACAGTTCCATTGTAAATAAAAATAAAAGCAGTTTGGGTTTGGGATTGGAGTCACTTTGGGACCACACTACACAAACAAACTAAAACAGCCGCTGCAGAGCTGTGTCCCACACGCTCATTTGTGTGGTTGGTGTCACCTGGCAGGAACTCATGGCTGACGACCCCACAGCTTCCCGAGAGGCTCGAGTCATCATTTTACGACGGATGGTTGTATGTAGAGTCTGTGTGTGTTTTCCTGCATGTTTGCATGCGTGTGAGAACTAACTGAAGTTATTCTGAATGAAGTGGTGCTGATTGTCATTCTAACTCTCTGCAGCAGTTTCTTCTAACTCACAGCAGAGCAGTGCTGCACTTTCTTCTCTTTCCTAACAGCCAGAAAGTCCTGCAAGTGATAAGTGAAAAAACAGCACAGCAGCAATAGTGTTGATTTAAAAATCACCCCACGCACCAAGGACATGTTTAAATTCTTCTCTCAGAACCTTTTTATGAATGATTTTTTTTCTGTATTAGTATTTGTTTCTCAGATATATGTGTTCTTTATCTTCTGACCTTTTGATTCCTGTGTTTGAGCTGCCGCCTGCTGCAAAGCCACTAATTTACAAAAGTGTAGGCTCCTTTTTACCACTGGAGGGTGACATTGTGAAACAGTCTGTGTCTGAGGGTTTCTGTTTTTCCTCACTCTTCTCTTCTTTTCTGTCTGTTTATCTCCATCCCTTGCTCTGTTTTTAGGATCTCATGGAGCAGCTGGAGAAGCAGGACAGAACCATCCGCAAGCTCAAGAAGCAGCTGAAGGTTTACTCCAAGAGGATTGGGGAGATGGGAGGTAAAGAGAGAAATCATTAGTCAACTAAAGCCTGAGAATCCATATTCATATATGTTACAAATATTACCTAATTGTCATGTGACACGTGTCTTCCAGCGGGTCAAACCGAGGGCCAAACGTCTCCAGGACAGATGGTGGATGAGCCCATCCACCCTGTCAACATTCCCCGCAGGGAGAAAGACTTCCAGGGAATGCTGGAGTACAAGAAGGAGGATGAAATGAAACTGGTTAAGAACCTAATCCTGGGTAAGAACTAATGATATGAAGCAGGCAGTGGGAGGTTTTTAAGGACCTTCTAGTGTCTCTCTGTTGTTGCAGTTAGTGAGACAGTTAACAACTTCTGGAGTTTCACATCATCTTCTACCTAATAAAGTGTTAAAACAGGTGTAAAGAATCCATGAAACTAACCATAATCCCTTTAAAAAGGATTAATTCAAAGATTCTATAAAATGTAATCTAAAAACTCATTCCTCCTCGTCTCTGCAGAGCTAAAACCTCGTGGTGTAGCCGTGAATCTGATCCCAGGTCTGCCAGCCTACATCCTGTTCATGTGTCTGAGGCATGCAGACTACGTCAACGATGACCAGAAGGTCCGCACTCTGCTCACTTCAACCATCAACAGCATTAAAAAGATCTTAAAGGTACGTATACGTGGTCATAGACAGCTGCAGGAGTGAGTCCTAAAAGCTGGAAATGAGTCACATTTTGAGATTCCTGTTCCTTTGTGCCAAAGTCAGTGGGATTTTTGAATGACTAAAAACCGTTCTGCAGTGAACACAAGCTTCAGACATGTTCACGTTTTTTCTACATCGTAAAATACTACATACCCCACCAGCAAATTTTGTAGCTATTACGTGTCCCAAAGAAGACATGTAAGGTCACGACCCTGAACATAGGAGCTTAGTGTTGGTGACATTGAAGTCTTAGGACTGTGGTGTAGTTTTTTTATAGCCTAAGTTAAGTATTTTACTGCAAAATAAGTAAGTTTCATAAACGTTGAATTCCCACAGAGCTTATTTTTTGCCGTAATCCAAAGCACTATGGAAAAATCTCACTGGCTTTCTGTCGAGGCACTTCCAGGTTGCCTTACAAAAAAAGGGCATCCCTGTGGCACTCTTACACTGTTACATGTTTTTGGACATCCTGGTGAATTTCTGTGGCTGGTCAGTGTTGTTAAATGGTCATTGTAGACCAGATTCGACTCGTGGTAGGAGAAAATACTTTTGTTGAGGTAAACAAACAGCCAAAATGCTTCTTAGTTTATTGAGTTGCTGTGTGTTTAAAACTGAAAGCTTGTACTGATGATTCTTTTTCCTTCTCTTCCTGACAGAAACGAGGGGATGATTTTGAGACTGTCTCTTTCTGGCTGGCTAACACCTGCCGCTTCTTGCACTGTCTGAAACAGTACAGTGGAGACGATGTGAGACCAACAGTACACACACACACACAGAAAATATCTCACCTCAGTACATACACAAAGTTTTTTTCTAGTCAGTTCAATGAGGCATCTCTAAATATTTATCACTGGATTTGTTTGTATTTGTGGAAGGAAATTACAAGGATTTCTTTTATTGTTTTTGTGTTACAGTCTGATTATTTATATATTGAACTATTGATACACGACTTGCAAAAATTACCAAAAGGACAGAAAATATAAAGCTTGAGTTATCAAGCTGCTGTTTTTTATTTTGTTTGTACAAATTAATCATTGAAAAATATGAATTGTATTTTTGGGGTTATATATTGATATAATTCCCTTACCTTCTTTAACACATATTGTTTTCTTTGTTTGTCTCAGCAATTCATGAAGCACAACACACCGAGGCAGAACGAGCACTGTCTGTCCAACTTCGACCTCGCAGAGTACAGACAAGTGATCAGCGACTTGGCCATC
The DNA here is from genome assembly GCA_015106735.1 of Paratilapia polleni. Lineage (NCBI taxonomy): Eukaryota > Metazoa > Chordata > Actinopteri > Cichliformes > Cichlidae > Paratilapia > Paratilapia polleni. The sequence goes on along the minus strand of VUQI01055407.1, from coordinate 23,117 downwards.
CAGATCTACCAGCAGCTGATCAAATGCATGGAGAACATCCTTCAGCCCATGATAGGTGTGTGCCTGTACATGTATTGGTATTGGTCTTTTCCATGTCCAAAAGCTCCTTCAGTTCTTTTATGCACACAAGCATTGAGGCACCTGCGAGGGTTAGAAATGGTCCAAATTATTAATTCAACAGTGTATCAGTTCTCACAGATGTCACAATCAAGCGTCCAGACATCCATGAAAAAAAAGGAAGTGGAGTTAGAAGTTAGCAGTAAGCTAACTTCTTATCTCAGCTCCTTACTGTTAAGTTTGCTAGTTGACATCTAAAACTGATACGCCAAGTTCTGGCTGAGGTATTTCTAAAAAAGAAGAATCACCGCTATAAATTTGAACATAGATGAAGGATTTAAAAAAAATAGCAATTTTAGACCATTAGTGAAGTTAGGAAATTGACATAAAATGATCAGCCACCTGTGGCTAGCTACAGGGGTTTCGCTGGGCTAATATACAGTCTTGTGAAAAAGCAAGTTTTTGTAGGACTCTCTGCACCTGTGGAAAAAGTGAGTACACCCTTACTGCTTCCATAGGAATTAAGAGCATAAGTAGCAGCCAGGTGCTGATAATCAAATGCATTTGATTAACTCATCATCAGCAAGTGTGACCACCTCTGTAAAAGCAGAAGTCTTGGCAATTTGGTGGAGCATTGTGGTGTGTGGTACCACAGTCTTCCCAGGAGTGGACGTCCCAGCAAATTCACCCCAAGGTCAGACTGCAGCGCTCAGAGAAACTGCAAAAAACCCAAGAGCTACATCTCAGACTCTGGAGGCTTCAGTTAGCATGTTAAATGTTAAAGTTCATGACAGTACGATTAGAAAAAGACTGAATAAGTATGGCTCTTCTCACTAAAAAGAACATGGCAGCATGGCTTAGGTTTGCAAAGTTGCATCTGAACAAACCACAAGACTTCTGGAACAATGTCCTTTGGAGAGACAAGACCAAAGTGGAGATGTTTGCCCATAATGCAAAGTGCCATGTTTGGTGAAAACCAAACACAGCATATCGGCACAAACACCTCATACCAACTGTCAAGCACGGTGGGGTGATGATTTGGGCTTGTTTTGTAGCCACAGCCACCTTGCAGTAATTGAGTTGACCATGAACTCCTCTGAATACCAAAGTATTCTAGGGCCAAATGTGAGGCCATCTGTCCGACAGCTAAAGCTTGGCCCAAACTGGGTGTTGATACAGGACAATGATCCCAAGCCATTCCAACAAAATGTTGTCCCCAAAGTTGCAATCACTGTCATCAGTGGCTACAGGAGGGGTTAATGAAAGAAATTCGCTCATGATTGGCAGATTTATCTGGCAGATTATGTTCACCAATTTCTGCTTGTAAAGCTCCATAATATTTGGTTCTCAAACCAGTTGAAATGCAGGCTCTTTCTCAAAAGGCACCAAGACAGACCAGGCTTCATACTGCCACCATGTTGGCAGAAAGGAGGTAATTGAGGGTTACTCAGTGAAGTCTAGCAGCCTTCCCGTGCCCAATGGGCAGAGACATCATATGGCAGAAAGAAGACACCAAAAACAGGCAAAGCTGCCAACAACAAAGTGTCTCAGATGAAATCATCCACAGTGAGGTTAGTAATTAATGCTTCTGCATAGTTTGATTTATTTCCTATCAAAAGTCATGATCTGATGAAACTGATGCAACAGTGACTCATTTCTGAAGCATTAACATGTTGATGTTAGGGACATGTGAGGTTTTAAAACTTTAGCTTAAAGATGTGATACACATGAAGCAGCACATTTAAGACGTGAGCCTCATCTAATGAAAGCAGAGGCTTGGATCCATAATCAGGGTTGGTAGGTCAATTCCTGTGTCTGTGTGTTTTCTCAGTCTCCGGCATGTTGGAGCACGAGACCATCCAGGGAGTGTCGGGGGTGAAGCCCACGGGTCTCCGTAAGCGGACGTCCAGCATCGCTGACGAGGGCACCTACACCCTGGACTCCATCCTGCGGCAGCTCAGCGCCTTCCACTCCACCATGTGCCAGCACGGCACCGACCCCGAGCTCATCAAGCAGGTGGTGAAGCAGCAGTTCTACATCATCGGCGCTGTCACCCTAAACAACCTGCTGCTACGCAAGGACATGTGCTCCTGGAGCAAAGGCATGCAGATCAGGTAGGAGGTGTCGCTGCTCAAAGAGAACCTCCAGAATGAAGCTGCATGTGTTATCTCATAACTTGCGATGCATTGTCTGCAGGTACAATGTGAGCCAGCTGGAGGAGTGGCTCAGAGACAAAGGTCTGATGACGTGCGGAGCTAAAGAGACACTGGAGCCTCTGATCCAGGCCGCTCAGCTGCTGCAGGTGAAGAAAAAGACTGACGAGGATGCAGATGCCATCTGCTCCATGTGCCATGCTCTCACCACTGCTCAGGTAAATTATTACACAACATTCAAATAAAAAATCTTTTTAGATTACTATCAACCTCAGTGTTTATAGAAGCTAACAAGAACCAGGTACTGCACCTGAAAGGCTTTCTGTTTGTGTGTTTTGTAACTTTTCTGTGTTCTGTCTTTCAGATTGTAAAGGTCCTGAATCTCTACACTCCTGTCAACGAGTTTGAGGAGAGAGTGTCAGTTGCATTCATACGAACCATACAGGTAATTTTTTTATTGGATGTATCAGTGCAACACTGTGATATCTTCAGTGTTTTTTTTCCTGGGTCTAAATGGACTTTTGGGTGTCATAACCACGACTGGTCCCCCAAACTGCAGCTCCCTGTACCTGGCTCTGCCAGGAGTCTCTTCCTGTTAAAGAGGAGTTCCTCCTCAGAGTGGTTGCTCATAGAAGATTGTCTGATTGATGGGGTTTTCTCTCTTATATTGTGACATCTTTAACTTGCAATATAAAACACCTTGAGGCAACTGTTGTCATCACTTGATGCATTTACCGTAAAGGCAATGGATGTGTGTTACCGTATTTGACAAAAACATCTGCATTTTTTCTGTTATTTCTGACCATTTGATAAACAAAAACATCTGCTGTACTTGAGTAAATAAAACTCAAAACTTGTTAGAAAAAACCATATTACAATGCTGGTGATTCATTAGCTCTGTGTCTCTTTGAGAGAGAGCCACAAATATTAATCTATGCAGTAAAAACCATCGTATGTACCTGCAGTGAAAGACACAAATGCTCCTGGAAAAGACTGTTTGCAAAATACCTTCCACATTTTAGAATAAATGAATCTCATTACGTAACTTATTTCAGCCTTCAGTTGGCAAAAATCACTAAATAAAATAAAATTGGGACTCCTTGTCTTCACTATCAGCACACGTCATACTGTTATATTTATGGTTCTGAATGTACTTCTCCACCTTCTCCAGGCAGTCACTACTTTCAGTGCATTTTACTAAGTTACATTTATGTGTGTTTAAATTGAGTAGGTCCCTCCAGCAGCATTATGATGAAATAATAATTTAATTAATACCTAAATCAGTATAAGTTACATTATACTGGAGAATGATGCCGGCGCTACAGCTCCGAAACCACAACTGTTGGTTTTTACTTTGGGTGAAGCTGTCACTCTGATGGAAAGTAATGAGCTTGTTTATGTGGTGGAGGAGATGCTGCCAATATCATCTTACTGTGAAATGAAGTAAAGTACACTCAGATGTACACTAGTAGCTACACACCCTCTGGATGGATAATTGCAAAGAGGTGTTTATTTTTGGTTATGCAGAAGTACTCTAATGAGTTACTTTTCTCAGCAGTTAACGCTATAATGGAACAGATTACCTTTCAGTGGTAGTAATCTTGTAATGTAACGAGTTAGTGGTGACTTCGGTAACAGTAATATTACCCAACACTGCCGTTAAGCCACTGTGTTGATATCAAGGGATCCTAAACAACTCCAAATTCCCTCTGAGATCTGATCCATTGACCAGCCTTCACAAAGATTTCTTTATTTCTTCACAAACTAAAGTTTATGCAATCATCATGAATCTAAAAATTCTGTGCCAAAGTAACTTTTTGTTCCCTGGCTGTTGGGAAAATATCTAACCACAGTGCATTATTGGTCGAGTCCTCTAAAAAACTGATTTACTGTATTTTCTTTTTATATGCTTTTTCTGCATATTAACTTTTTCCAACTCATTTTCTCTCTCCCTTCAGACTCGCTTGCGAGACCGTTGTGAGAGTCCCCAGTTGTTGATGGACACGAAGATGATATATCCCGTCACCTTCCCATTTAGCCCTTCTTCCCTTGCACTGGAAACCATCCAGATCCCCAGCTCGCTCAACTTGGCGTTCCTCACCCGTGTCTAATCCAAGCCCACGAGAGCGCTCTGAGCCCTGCAGCAAATTTGTCTTAGTGGCCACAGTTGGAATTGCAAGTCACGTTGGCCCCAAAAAGAATTAAAAACATCACGAACACTCTTAAATTAGACTTATATTATGTCATGTCAAAATAAACAGTTGAAAAGGTCCAGCAGTTTCTCGAGCCTAAAGTTGGACATGCGCACACACACACATGCAAAATGCAGACACTTCACAATGTACAGTACTTTCCTCTGAACGTATACATGCACACTCACCTTCTCTCTTTCAGAAACGCACAGATACGCACATACAGTCATTTCTGCTGGTTCAAATCTGGCCGTAAATCGCCAGCATCATCTGCTGCTTGTACAAACGCCTGCCTCTTAGAGAAGCCACAGGACCAGATCAATGCCTCCAGTACTCTCCATCGATCCTTCCTCTGTGTTTCCAGTAATCATTAAGGTAGTTGTTATTGTCTCGATACACAAGAGCAGGCCCACCAGGCGGCGCTGAAGCCTCAAAATAAGGTGTAATTTGGCAGGCTGCAGTCTGCCCTGATGTTGGGTGAATTCTGAGTCCCAGTACGAGGACAGTTGAGTGATAATGTGCAAAAGTTAGTTCTCTCTCCACCCCATGTTGAGGTAACCACTGAGCAGGTTTCACTTTGTATGTTTTATTCTTTGAAACACATCAAGCCAAGACAAAACTCTTCGTCTGTACTATATTATTTATACATAAATAAATATAATATAAATATGAATAATATATATCCTGTATTTTATTTATTGCACTTATAGCTACATCCCTTTTTAAGATTAGAAGCTTTTTCCTTGCAGCGAATGTGTCCGAAGTGAAGGATGGGACCACTCTTTCCCACGCAAAGCTTCGTAAAGACAGTTTAAGTTTTAGTTGCTTTCTTGGCTATTATGTCAATATCAGGTAAATATGTAGTATCTTTAACGAGTGCCGGCACAGATGATCATTTGTTAGGTCGCGTCTTAAACCTAGAGATGTTTCTTTGTCGTGTGTACCCTGCATTTCTGGCAGATGAAGTGTAGCACAGGTTTTGTAAGTGAGGACTGATTTAGAAGGTACGAAGTTCAAACTCTGCAAAGGGTTTAACCTGCTGCAGTCTACACCGTTTACAGCTGTGACCAAAGCCGAGCGTCACAGGAAACACTGACAGAGATATTTACTCAAACACATACTGTATGAGTACACAACCTTACACTCTGCTTCTGGCTCTGTTAGAGCCATAAAAATGTTTTACTGTTATCATTGTGTGATTATTTATTTTTTTCAGTATTGTCATTTTCTTAAGGCATCATAAAGCCATGTGTTACTGAACAGAATAGATGGAAAAGACTTTCTGAAGTTGGTTAATGCGGATCTGTTGAGTTTTACAACATTTTCTCTGCTGTATCCTCTCACTAACAAAGCTCTTTGGGTCGATTCCTCTCCCATCTCCTACATGTCCACCCTATGCCTTCACTTAGCACCTCACAACATGGGCTTTTATTACCAAAAAAACACTTATTCCTTTTCTCAGTTGCACAGTTGGGTTAAGGGTTGCAATTTTTGTCTTTTTGTGTTTGGCGCACATATTATTTTGTTTCCAATTATTTGCTTGCATGCACTGCTGCTACTGCCCGCATTTAAACTGCATGGGCTTGGCTTTACCAGCAATAGGGTTTATAAAAATTAAAGTGCACGTTTCTGCTTGTAATGAAGAGAATCCCTGGCATGGTTGAAGAGTTGGATGAGTGTCTGGTAATCTGCCCATGTTGTGATTGAAGCAGTTTTCCCACATGTACCCGTCAGAGTTGTATGTGAGATGGCAAATGTCTGGTTCAGTCGGATCAGACATTAAACATCTTAAACCTGCCAGCTTCCTGTTACAAACCCCGTGTAAGAAAAGAGCAGCTAATTGTCCAGAGAATTCACAGCAAGCAAGTGGGTGTTGTGTGTCTGACCTCACACACTCTTTACCCAGGCGGCATCCTCACCTAAACAAAATACCTTTTTTCCCACTAATGTGGGAAGCACTGCTGGTACCAGTGCTGGTGTGGAACCAGTTCTGAGAGCGAGCTCACATTTCAGCAGGTTTGAGAACCAGTTATTATGTAGCGTTACTAGCAGAGTTTGGGTCATTTCTGTGGGAAGAAATCATGTCGGACAGAATATGTGGGCTGCATGTGTCAATCACTGGTTAATTTCTTGTGGTAGCCTGTCCCATATCCACTGGTTGGGGTTAGGGTGCCAACTATTTGGCACTAGCACCAATCTTTTTTAGCGGAAATACATAAGACCAGTTCTAGGTAGGGCACAGTGGAAAAGAGGTAAAATGATGTCCTGACTTGATTCTCCCAACATTACCCAGAGTTTGTGTGTGAAAACAGCTTTTCTGTTGTTTGCAGTAACGTCCCTGCTGCTTCCATTTTGGCACTTCTGGTTTATTTCCTGTTGTGCCGTTAGTATTACCAGTTGATCAAATTTGCCTCTCGTCCTCGCATGAACCTTATTTTGACCTTACCCTTTCAAAAACATATTTCACTTTGATGGAATATTTTCTCGTTATGCATGTAAACGCGATTCTGCAGCACCGAGTTTGAATTTTTTTATTTTTTATTTTTCAAACATCCAAGGATGGAAAATTTACATGCAGAGAAAAAAATAATTTATCGAGGTGAAGTATCTCATTAAATGCCAAACTCTCTCTCTGACTCATTTTATGTGGAGCAATTATGTAAAGCTGTTTTGTGTTGCACTTTCCTGGGACCAGGTTTTATCAATCAGCATTTTGTTATATTGATTGGATTTGTAGCTGGTTTAATGTATGTTGTGTGTAAAGAGAACATATCTTGTAGTCGTAAGAAAGACCGTTACTGAAGGAAATAATCAACCATATGAATGTTTAAAAATGTTGAAGTGTATCATGATTTTAGCTGCACATTGTAGACAAAGCCTTATCTGAATCACTTGCTATCTGAATGACTTACATATATGATCAATGAACATTGTGGCATTGTTTTTTTGTTCTGTCAGTGCAGTATTTTTTTCTTCCACTGTAAAATGAATAGAAAATGTTTTAATTTCATGTGTCATTCTGTCCTGCAGTTGGTGTCTCAGATGCTCTGTTTATCTGTCAGCATCAAAATGCACTTTTGTCAACACTGCAGAGGAAATCTGATAAATGATAGATGGGTATGGACTGTTTCCCTTTTATTTCCCCAACCTTTTAACACAAGTGTGGCTCATTAAGCTTCCTCTAGCTGATCCCCTGACTGACCAGACACCTCTTTGTTAACACTACAAGTTCATGTTTGCCACAGGTTTCAAAGATGCAGCTCAGACTGAGTGGACAGTGCAAAGGCTGACCTAGTTTCAGAGATGGAAAAAAAAGCATATTCATTCATTCATTCAGTGGTTTAGTTGAGCGGAGCTGCTGCAGCGTCTTGTTCCCCTGGGCTTCTCTTGGGCTCTCAAACAGGAGAAAAATGTCATTCCTTCACTCTGCGTTTTCATATTAAAGAGAGAATCGGCTGTATGATATGACTCAGACATTATAAATTACCATTGTTCTTATCAGCACTAGCATTAATTGTGCCGTTTTAAAGAAATGTTAAAAACTAAGAGGTATATCATCTCCCCAGCTGTTGTGGTACTGATGTGAACATGCTGAAGCCAGTACCAAATGTTTCCTCTCCGAACCTACGTGTACATTTGAAAAACTGGACTATTTGTAGTTTCTGGTAGCTGTGCTTAGTGAATGTGTTCACCGTTAAGAAACTTGGAATAAACTGTCAATTCTGTAAAAGTAAAATAAAAGAATTCAGCACTGTCAGTGTTTCTTATTTTTGAGTCTTTTTTTTTAAAAGGAAAACCATCTTTCAGACGTGAAACAAAACAACAACAGTGTCAGTTACTAGATGCTGATATTTTTTTTTCTTTTAGAGGTGAAACAGTCATGCTTTCACTGAAACATCAGAAATCAAAGACCCGAAAACTGAAAGCACCACAGTTTCCCTGACTGGTATAATCTGGGTATTATTGGTGTGACTCAATCTTTTTTGACAGAAATCTGTGCATTTTCCTGTCATTTCTGAGCATTTGATAAACAAAAATGATTATGATATACTTGAGAAAATTAAACTCCAATCTGCAAAACATGTTAAAACTAAACAGCACTGTATTTAAATTATTTCTTTGGTACAACTTGCTAGTACCCAGTTGGATCCCCTTTGCCTTCAGAACTGCTTTAATTCTTCATGGCATAGATTCAACAAGGTGCTGGAAACATTTCTCAGAGATTTTGGTCCATATTGACATGACAGCATCACACAGTCGCTGCAGATTTGTCTGCTGCACATCCATGACGTGAATCTCCTGTTCCACCACATCCCAATGGTGCTCTCTTGGATTGAGATCTGGTCCCTGTGGAGGCCATTTGAGTACAGTGAACTCAGTGTCATGTTCAAGGAACCAGTTTGATATGATTTGAGCTTTGTGACATTGTGCGTTATCTTGCTGGATGCAGCCATCAGAAGATGGGTACACTGTGGTTATAAAGGGGTGGACATGGTCAGCAACAATACTCAGGTAGGCTGTGGTGTTTAAAGGGCTCCAAATTCTGCCAAGAAAATATCCCCCACAGCATTACACCACCAACAACCTGAACTGTTGATACAAGGTAGGATGGATCCATGCTTTCATGTTGTTTACACCAAATTCTGACTATCTGAATGTTGCTGAATGTTGCAGCAGAAATCAAGACTCATCAACTCAGGCAACATTTCTCCCATTCTTCTGTTGTCCAATTTTGGTGAGCCCGTGTGAATTGTAGACACAGTGGCACCCGGTGTGGTCCTCCTCTGCTGTAGCCCATTTGCTTCAAGGTTCAACGTGTTGTGCATTCAGAGATGCTCTTCCGCATACCTTGGTTGTAATGAGTGGTTATTTGAGTTGTTGCTGCCTTCTTGTCAACTCAAAGCAATCTGACCAGCTGCTGCTCCCTGGATATTTTCTCTTTTTGGACCATTCTCTGTAAGCCCTAGAGATGGTTGTGCTGATAACTGATAAATTTGTGCCATTTAACTCATATTTTATCAATTTTCTTGTCTTTTTAGTGACATTACAACAAGAAGGTAATGTGATATAAAGTAACTGTGCAGCTGGAGGTGATCCAAAAGACTAAAAAAAAACTAATGCACTGGGGTTACACAGTAAAAGTAACCTTCCAGGCCTTACAGGTATAAAGCATGGAGGTAAAAGCAGAGCAGAGTCACAGCTTAAACACTTCACTAAGCAGCTTACCGTTCCCTCTCTGTCCCTCACTGACAATCCTCTTCACTGGAAAACCTCCACTTAGATCTCCAGGGACAAGTACCTGCTCTACGGAGGGAAAATTTATTTTGTGAGGTAAGATTTATTGTTATTTATTGATATGGGGGCTATCTATGAAAATCAAATGGAAACTGATGCTGCTGATGTTAAGGACTCTGCAGTTTAGTTAAAGTCAGCAAAAAAGTTGAATAGTGCCAGATTTTTTTTTAATTCTGCCTGTTTGTAAGACATTTAGTACAAAAAATCCTAATAACTACACTACTAAGTGATCAGAAGGTTCATTTGTGATCATATCACATTTTGGAGCCTCTGTAAAATGCAGTGAGGCTTCAAATGGAGAGTGAGACTATTATCTATGACAGGTTTGTGTGCAAACTTACAGCCGGTTGGATTTCAGTCAATATAATCACACAATATGACGTTATTCTGTTGTCTTTAAAGGTTATTTACACTGTATATAACATAATGCATTGATGAAAAACCAATAAAATTATAGTGAATTTCAGTCTCTCAGTAAGGCATATGGACATGTTGGTTTGTGTATTTTACAAAATGTGATAACACAAAATGAAAGAAACAAGCTATAAAAATATATTTCTGTTGGAAACGTTCTAATTATGAAAGTTATGGTGCATGTAGGGAAGTGAGCCATAATTTGAATGACAACGCTTAATACAAATTTGGAAGTCCTTTATCATGCACTGCATTGAACTCTGTGTTGTTGGATGTGTGTGGTTCCCAGAATAGCTGCTCTCCTCAGAGGAGGATCAGACTGGAGTAGATTACCAGCTACTTATCTTCTGCACAGCCACACACATACAAACACAAAACAAGCCAAGTGGTCAGAGCCGAGAAAAGAAAGAGAAAACTCTCCAGCCTGTAATCCTGATGATTAAAGTCATCTTTATGTGTGTGCTTTCTGGTTTTCTGCAGGTGTGCTGGTGATCCTCTGCAGCCATGTGTGACCAGACGTTCATTGCGGCCACTTTTGGCCCCTGCGACAGCTGTAGCAAACCAAGTCCTCTAATGAATATCTACATTAAGAATGAGGCCATCAACTACTGCTCCTTCTGTGTGGAAGTGGTAAGTAGGTTTTCATCCTTACAACCTCCAAAAATCGAATAAAAGGCTGCATTATGTTAATGAATCTGAAGCTGAATGACTGTAATGAGTCCACACTGCTGTATAACTTGATTTCAACAGAGGGCACGCCACTTGAGAGTGTCATGGCAGTCTCAAATTATTCATTATGAATATACAGTAAATGTTGCTTTTCTTCATTCAGTAGTAAGTTGTAAAAAAGTCAACATTTTCTAACAGAAAGTTATTGTTTTTGGAGAAAATGATTCAGGCCTTCAGGCCTGGCAAGTAGCCCACAAAATAATCAGCCAGGTCTAAATAAATTCATTAAATTGAACATAATTCAGCACCATGGATGTCATGTGTGGCCCTCTGGGAAAAAAAAAAAAAAGGTCCCCAGCCCCTGATCCAAAAGCTTTTTGTTTGCACAGCTACGAGCTAACAATATTCATGTGATGGGCTGAGGTTGAGACAACTGCCCAAACTATCCCTAACTCAACAACAGTGATAGACAAAGCGATAATATGGAGAGCTTGGTGTAATCAGGAGTGCCCCAGGATACTTTTGACCCTCTCACTGATGCTTGTTGCCTGCAGCATCACTAACCTAAACTCTGCAACCTTTCATAACAAAGGCTTTGTATCTAAAGCCAGATATTTTGCTAGTTCCCTTTAAATATAAAAATATTATGCATGTTAATATTACCTTAATAGTAAAAGTTGTAGTAGCAGACAAGTGTAAACTAGTTATTTGCACTTCTTTGCACAGCCATTTTCTTGTTTGGTTTTGTTTTGTTGTATATCTTGACTGTGGCTGCAGGCTCTCTGTTAACATCACAATCATTGATTGGCTGGGCAGTGTTTGTTCCAGGGGTATCATATGGATGTTGGTCTCAGGATAAGATCACATGGTAAAATCAGGACATGCTTCTACATGTGAAGGGCATCTTTAGCTTGATGACACTCATACTTCGTGTAGCATCTGTTGAATTAATGACCCATCACTCATCAGCACCTTTTGACATGTACACACACACAGGAAGTGGCTCTCAGCTCACTTGACACCAGTGTCCCCTGTAATCATCTCCAATCAAGGACAGGAATACACACCGTAACATGTATTTTGTATAATATTTACATATGTGCTTGAACTAAATTAAAATCTGTAACAAAGGATTCAAACCTTCTACTTTGATGCCATTTAGGTTTGATGTAATGATTATATTAAATTACATTTAGGAAAAATGAGCCAATCAAAATTAAATATGCTCACTTGTTTATGGTGAATTTTATTTGATATTCATTTGCAGAAAACACAAACTAGTCAGTATCAACATGGCACAGTATCAAATCCACAGTGTGTTTAGGCATGTTAATTATGTGTGTTGCTGCTTTTATTATGAAAATACACGGACTGGCCTAGACAGGAGCCCTACCTATGGGTTTAAAGAAATAACACTTAGTTTTATAAGTAAAAACATTGCGATTAAATTCCTTTGAGTAGCAGCACACAATCATCATCAAATACCACTGAATATTTGAAGAACGTATTGTTAACTCCTGTATTTGAAACCTTACCAAATTAACTAAACACAGAATGTGAAGAAACAACTGCAGTGACTTTATGTCCAAAACATTTATGTATTGTGTTGAAGAGGTATCAACTGAAGTTAAACAAGGACTAGGCTGTACTTTCATGTAATACCAATTAGTACCAATAGATGGCGCAGGAAACAACCACGTCAGTAATTAAAATCCCAGTCTTATTTACCTTTTCTTTAAAGGCAGCCTGAAAGGCAAAGCCTCTTGAGGAAATATGTGATAAAAAGAAATATCAAAACGTGAGCTGTGTCCACACAGGAAGCAACTAGCAGCGATGTGGTGACCAGAGACCAAAAAGAAGGCAATGCTTTTTTTTTATTCACTGGTATACAGTTTTTGGAAATATTCCTATCATATGTGAAATTACGAACAATATTGGCTACTGGACATATCTCAAGACACCCACTGGAAAACGCTGCTCCCCAGTGGTGAGTTTTTTGTTGTTTTTTTTAATTTGCAGAGGGTAATTACAAAAAGTACCTTTTAAGAAAACGTCCCCATAGAAACAAGTCTCGCCACTTAGCAGTCAACACCTCTGGGTACTTATTTTGAAGCACTGTCTAAATCAACTTCAATATTTTTCAGCAATCACCAGGACATAAAAACAGCATTTGTAGAATCACCAGTCAAATCTGATGAAAAGCACTTTAAAGGTTTCTCTCTCTTATAATGCCTCTGATAGCAAGAAAAATCATCATTAAATATAATTAAGTATTAAGAAAAGGTGTTTTAGGCTCTCATACTATAACTGGACTGTGGGAATAAGACAAAGGGTGGTATCTAAAGAGCCCACAGCAGAGAGGGGGAGGAGGCTGAGCAGAGCAACTGAGGGAAGCACGCGCGGCAGCATCAC
>VUQI01055401.1:0-14872 GCA_015106735.1 Paratilapia polleni | reverse complement strand
TTTAGTTCAGCTGTGTTTCGTTACCCTCCTGTTTCCACTCCCCTCGTTACCTTTTGTGTATTTAAACCCCGTGTCTGCTTGTGTTCTTTGTCGCGTCGTCGTGTTTGCTTGCTTACTTGTTTGCTCGTTACTTGTTAACTTGTTTGCCTTGTTTTTGCTTTTGCTGTTGCTCCTGCTCCTGCCTAGGCTTATGTTTATGTTTATGCTGAAATAAAAGCTGAGTTTCAAGTTTAGTTCGGCCTCGGAGTCTTGTGTTTGGGTCCACCTCCTGCCCACCTGACAGCATCTTATGACATTATCAGCTTTGAATAAAGGTTGCCTGCAGTTCACTGCAGTTTTTTATTAATAACAATGCTTTTCTGAGGTTCTGCGTATCCTGTGTATCACATTATAAGACTTCAGAAACAATTAGTGTGCTCATAGTAACCAACCTCATTTTTAAAAAAAAAAGAAAAAGAAAAAGAAAAAAAATATGTTTTCTGTAGTAAGACTGCTGGATTTATTGTAATTTTAAAGGTCAACCCATACAATTATGCACAGGCAGAAAATATAAGTGAGCAATAAATTATGTAGAAGGCCTGGTGATTCAATATATCCTTACATTGATGAAAAATTGCTACATGGTGTGATCCAGTAATGTAGTCAATATGTTGTTTCCATATTAATTTCCAATCAATCATACAATTTTTTTTTTGATTTCCAATAAATGTAAATTTATTATTTTTTAATATGAAATGCAAATATTGCTTGGTGATGCTGGATGGCCTTTCAGTTTAAACTGAGTCATTGCCCATTTTTTATGTTTTCAGCCAGTGTGAAGATTAAATTGGCTAAAATTACATGCATTGTATCACTGCCTCCCTTTTTTTGTTCTGGACCAATGCAACCAGTATATGTACAAATGCCAGCAAATTAAATTGTTTCCATAATGCCTTAATGCAAAGTGAATAAAGTGATGATTCATGTCAGTAATCAGGCTTTCTGATATAAAGCATTGAAAATGCTTCAATTGGCTGTAAATCCATGGGTGCTCTCTATTTGCCTAATGTGGCTTCCTTTTTTTCTCACTTGCACATCTCTCATATTTTAGCTCTTCCCACCTCGGGTGCAAGACAGAAATGAGAGGCTAGAGAAACTGTATTCACCAAATTGGACAGCCGTACTTCCTCCAGTACTTCCTCCATCTCCAAGGAGATGGCGACCATTCATGAATCTCAAAATCCTGTTGAATGTGTAGAAATAACTTGGTGACATTAATAGTTAAAAATTCTATTGCAGGGTCATGACATCCCTGGATCACCAGTAACACAATTAAGATGTTTGTTACTGGAACACCTGAGCATTAAAAACCAGCAACACATAATCTAGAACCCTAATGGATTCATCTGGATGATATAATAGGACTAATAATAGCTGTCAACGTGTGTTTGTATGTGTGTGTAGGGTACAGTAAATATTTTTCCAGAAATCAGCCAAGATGCACCTGAATTGGAAAAGAAGAATTAAGGAGATTAGACAGTGTTGCTAGTGGCTGTCCCAGTAAACACTGTTTCATGGACCAGCTTCTAGGCTATAACATAAATAGATACAGACACTGTGATGGCACCTGCTGGTTTCTTGCAACACATTTTGAAGCCTCAATGTCGGCATTTTTGTCACCCTCATGTTGATTTTTGAAGCCAAAAGTGACCATGTAACATAAGTTATCAGCTAATGCTAGCAAGATTGGTTAGCAAGCTGCAGCCATAAAATGTATGGGTGCAACTCACAGATGCACATATTTGCTAATTAATGCTAAGCAACAGACTAATAAAATATCAGAATTTCACTCACCAAAACTAAAGTACAAGCTTCCTGGATGAGCTGTACAATGCAGTGGGCCATATTATTGTGACGATTCAAACACCATTTGGGCCATTTTCCCATAGACTTCTATAGGACTGTAAGTCATTTTGGAATTACAGCTATTGCCCCCTGGTTCCCATTAAAAGGACAGTTTTTTAATACACATACACAATATAAAATATGGACGTAGCTATCATGACATCATCCATTGGTTTCTGAAGTCCCATTTTGAAGTCTCGAGATGAGCATTTTCGCCGTCACCATCTTGGTTTCCAAAAATCAGATGTGACAAGGAG
Organism: Paratilapia polleni; assembly: GCA_015106735.1. Lineage (NCBI taxonomy): Eukaryota > Metazoa > Chordata > Actinopteri > Cichliformes > Cichlidae > Paratilapia > Paratilapia polleni. The sequence continues at coordinate 12,731 of VUQI01055401.1, read as the reverse complement.
GAGGGGTGGATGTGACTGTGAAACCGCTTGCATACCCTGGATAATCCTTCATTTTGAAACATAGTATTTACAAAGCAAGCTTATTATTTTATTCAATATGACCCAAAATGAGTGATTGAGCCCATAAAATCAGCAGGAAAGTGTTTACAAAGGTCAAGACAGTTTTCCCATAGACTTCTATAGGAACAGAAGTGTATGTGCAACCACAGCTATCACCATCTGGTGGCCTCCAGATAAAATATAGGTTAAAAGTGCTTCCACATTGGCATTTTGCTGACCCGGAAGCTACATCCATGTTTTATACTGCCTGTGTCTATGCATGGGAATCAGTAGGGATTGACTCACTTTTGTAGCCAGCCTCATGTGGCCACTCTGGGAACTGCAGTTTTTGGCACTGGCTTGATTTCTCAGCCTGTGAGCTATGTACAGTACAGTATATATATATAAATACACACACACACACACACACACATATACATACATAATTGGGGTTATAACAAGCTGTGTGATAAAACACAGCTTTGGTTTAATAAAAATAATAAAATTAGAGCCTGCTGTCATTCCATTTTGCAAAAGTAGTTTTCATCTAATATATAGAATTACAATGATACAGTATTATTAATAATTAAGGACGCCTGTTTCCACAACAGCCTTTCATACCTTATGTCAGATGAGCATCTTTATCTCCTCTTGATGATTGTGAACATTAAGCAAATTCTGATTAAAGGAAGAAATCATCAGAATGAAAACATCAGAAAAAAGCTAAAGCTCATGTCAAAAAACCACAGGGAATATGTTTTTGAAGATGAGTGATAACCACTCTGGTAGTTTCTCTGACCTAATACTTACTATGATGCTTTATGTTGTCTTTTATCTTTAATTTGTCACCCATCTGAATGAGGACACAGCTGTACTGTGTGATACTTTATTGATATTCCAAGGTCACACGTCAGATATTCAGTGTCTTCCTTGGGGATACTTTTTAGTATAAATCCCCGCTGAAACTGTGGCTTGAGTCTGCTCCAGCATACATTAGGAGGAAGTCATCCTCAGCACTCACATTTGTCCCCGCAGTTTCCAATCAATCTGACTTTGAAATTTAGGAAGGAGTCCAGGGAGAGCAATCAAATTCCCCACAGAAAGAGCCACAGATGGCGCTGGTTCCTGTGAGGTGACTGTGCTAACCACTGAGCTGCCACCTGCTGTAAGAGAGTCAAATAGCTTCTAAATCATGTTGGCTTCAAAACCTGAAGACTTCAACTATCTTTTTTATTATTTTACTGAGCCAGCAGATAGGCAATCAAACAGTCATCCGGTACTTTGTGTTTTTGAAGGGGTCTCCCCTTCTGTGCAGAAGACTTACTGCACATTTGAAAGCACTTTAAAGAATAGGCAAACTGCCCGACCTCCACCTCCACAATTAGTTTTGCCTGATGCAGCTCTCTCTCGTATTGATCCAGACTCTTTCGTGCAGGCGGAGACTGAGTGGATGAATGGTTTTGCTCCGCTTCCTTGTTCTGATCCCAGTAACCATGTTTGGCCCATGTTTGTCAATATAAATAACATCTTTCCTGCATTTCCTCCCATTTTAATGCATCACCAGCTAACTGTATGCATTTTCCATACTACACAGACCAAAGCAGGCTCTGGCCTCGGGCTATTCAGTTATCTGATGTCCATTCTTTTCCCAGATTTTAACTGCAGAATCCAGAATGGTATGCAACACATATGCATTTCAATGGACTGGAGAAAATGGCGATGAGAGAGGATGCAGATTTTATTCAGCAATTCTCTTTGTTTTACTGCAATACAGTGCTGGCACAGCACAAATATGTGTTGACTGGTGGATTTTTTTTTTTTTTTTTTTTACTTCACCCTTCCACCCCGATACCTATAAAGTACTAATGCTCTTGTTGTAATGTAGCCAAGCAAATAGTGCATTAAGTGAGTGCAATATAGGGGGGATTTTCTTGGCTGCTCAAAGATACAGATCCAGACATGAAGAAAGCCAGAGTTAACTGTTCACATTCAGTTTAAATCCAGGGTTTTCAAAGTGTGATCCACTGGCCTATGGCTGTCCTCAACAACACGTTGTGTGGTCAGCAACCAGTGTTGGGCATTATGACTTCCAAAGTTCTTTCACGAGTTCTTTAATAAGCTCCATGATGGGCAGATAAAAAAGAAAAAATGTGCCGTTTCATACAAACTTGCACAGCAATAGCTTGACTTCAGTTCCTGCAGGAGATGGCAGATCTTCTGAGGAGTGAAGATATGCACATTACTTTGAATTTAATGAGCAAAAGGACAATTATATGGCAGCAAGCTCCAAACTGCAACAAGACACAAACACATCAATGCTTTCCAAGAACCTGCAAAGGCAACATGCTATACAATCAGTGATGCCAACACAAAGCTAGCAGCAAGGAATACGCAGGCCTAGAGTGATACTTAAGCAGTGTATGCCAACTCGAACTAAGCAGCCAAAACATCATTTTTAACAGGTAACAAAAGCAAAAATGGATAGAATGGTACCCATACCTGTTCCTACAGTACAATCGCTATCCATTACTCTGATGTGCCCCCTACAAGGTGTGTGTCAGGTTAGAAATGTGAGAGTCTTTGCATGTTCTCTTGTGCTACCAGAAACACTTTCTGGCAGCTTAATGTGTAATAAATAAATTAGTGATTTTGAAATGATTTTGTTTGATGGGTACATTTTTCCTGTGCAGCCCTCAACCATTTGCTGGCTTCCTAAATTGGCACTCAGTCATTAAAACTTTGATATTGTGGAGAGCACAAACTGACTCTAAAAATTCTTGTATGTGTGAACTTTAAAAAAAAAAAAAGTAAAAGAAAAAAACCCATTATTTTGTTTACGCAATTATTCCAAAGTGCTGGAAACAACTTTTTAAATTAATTTATTATTTTTTTTATTTTACCACACAGTTCCTTTGTCTAATCACAAGCTCGTTTTATTTTCTTAAAAACTGACTGCACGTTCAGTTTGCATCTTACCTCCAAAGTGAAGGGAAATAAACACCCTTTCACTGACTGGAGAAGGTGAGTGATGGCCTTTTAAAAAATGTGTAGTAAGCAGAAAGATTCATATAATACAACTAGGTTTCATATATTTTGGGCAAAGCAATGGGTTTCAATTTTCTTGTCCAGAACTTTGAGTACTTCAGCTATATTTGATACATGGATGAAACGTCAGCCTTCTTTTGATTGAATGGCAATTTTAAATTTGGGCCAGTGATTAGAGGAGTACTAGAATAATGACAAAAGTCCTTCAGTATGATAATCACCTGTGATGAGAGGACCTTTGTAGATGGCCTTGAGAGGATTATGGCTTCTCTTTACCAATTTACCTAAGTTGGAATATAAGTGAGGTATCTAAAGATGTACTGTGGACTGTGAGATGATGTATCCCAAGTAATATATACTCTGCTTTATCTTCCTTTCTGACTTTAATAATGGCCATAATTTACAAAATGAACTTCATATTTTATTCAATTTGACCTCAATCTAGCAACTGACCCCATGAAGATATCAACAAAGTGTTTACTGTGGCCACGGAGCAACGGAGCCAATGGCCATCTTCCTATAGACTTTTATACAATATACACAATATATGTCTTTCTGCAACCAGGAGAGTTGCTCCCCTGCTGTCTGTTAAAAAGAGCTACAAAAGTTTAAAGCACATGGCTACATTGCTTCACTTTTCTGTCTATGGCTTGGCTAATTTGGCTAGCTGGTCTCTGAGTTGTATCTGGAGAGCAGGTTCTAATTACCAGTTATGATCTTCAACATAAAAGTTGTGTCATTTTCACATGGAAGTTGTTTGCTTTCTGCACAAATTTGTGGTCCATTGGGAAAGTCGCAGATGTGCAAGTCGTTGTCTGATTTTTGTGGCCAGAATCCAGGAACCTTTTGATTGTGCTTTGTAAAACAACCAGTTAAGCAACATTTAGACAGGTCCTCAGGTCCCTACCAAGACGAAGGACCACAATCCCAAAAATGATCAAAGATGGTTTATTGACAGTGAAGATCGGAGTTGTGACTGATAGAAGAGGATGAAGTGTTAGGTGAAAGGCTTCAACGAGGCTCCTGGGCTTGGTAGGTGCCCCTGACAGTGAGGGAAGAGTTTAAACCCCTAAACTTCAGGTATACTATCTTCAAGTAATTGTACCAAAAATCAACATGAGACATCTAGATGCCTTCAGGATGCTTTGTGTTTGGTCTTATTAGAAAGTGGCACCATGAAATTAATTTGCTCATCCACTTGAAAAAGGTGGTGGGGTACTTTCCAGACCTTCATAGGAAAATAATGTTGAAGAAAAGAGACGAAAAACTAATTAAATCATCAATCATATCTTTTACAGCATTCTGGGACAGCAAACACATCAAAATTTACTAACCAGTGTCTGATCGCACCTGATCAGGGGTCTGCTTTCACAGTAATATTTTGGGGTTTACTTGAGCTATTTCTGTCAAAATTATGGGATAGAAATAAGCTTAACTAAAGAAATGTGGTGTCTCCAAGCTCCAGCTCCTTCCTGCTGCATTTGGAACTATACATGCTGACAGACCCCCAACGAGAGAAAAACACAGATGCTCAGCAAATTGCATCTCCTCTTCTCTGTTATAAAAATCAGCAACATCCTCAAATTGCTGCTTTAGGTGGTAATTTTCTGATGGGAAGTGGATGGATGGAGAAGAAATTCTATGTGTTCGGGTGGTTATTACAGCACATCATAACCAGCGGCATCAAGTTAAAAGTCTGTTAAGCCAAGTGGGTAAAATCTGAAAGTTTGGTGTTCTGCAATTTATGTGAAGTAGAGGTTAATAACTATATTTGGCAGAGCAAAAGGAACACTGAGTCTTTGTAGTACACATGGAAAAACCTGTCCTTTGTTTCTTGGGTTATTATCATCTCTCTTTATTGGATACAGTCAAACTGCAGCTCAAGGTGTCCCAATTCTGCTATTGCATTTTGTCTTTTCAGTTTGCCTGTCAGTTTGTGTCAGGAAAGCGAATGCGAACAGTCAACCAGGCAATGATATGTGGCGTGAATGTGGCACATCTGATGGCTTCCTCATAGCTTACTCGTATGATGGTTTACTTAAGCCTAATGGCACCTGCTGCTCTATAATCAGTGCTCAGGATTAAGCCTAATTTAACCATCAGCAAAAGGTATAATCTGATTAGAGGCACTGTGTCTGGTCAGTGGGAAACAATCACAATTCAAATACTTAATTGTCACTTCTCTGTGACACCAGAGGAGCATACTCAAGCCTTTACAATTTATAAATACCTTTCAATTTCTGACTGTGATGGAAGTGCACTAATCATAGTGCTTCACCATGACAAAAATTAATAATTTTATTCTAAGAGATTAGATTCATTTTTAAATAATTATAACCTTTTGATGACTTCTCTACATAAAAGCTCTATTTTTTTCCCCCCTTTTAACACATTGATTGTGTGATAGAGCTGCCTGTATTGAGAGCTAATACATCCCCAGTTAAAAACACTTGAGACTACTTTTCAGATTCTGAAGACAAGCCAAGGTTCCCCAGCTGTGTTGAGATCCTAAGCAGAGCAGAGAGGAAACCAGCAAGGATGAGAGAGGGCTGTAAAAAGAGTAAAGAGAAAAGTGGAAGCGGAGGTGAAGTGTAAAATCGCTGTAATTATGCTTTGATATTAAATTACCATGTATAATTGAAATAAAGTTAGCACCACAGTCTTCATCCTTAATGGCAGCTACACTGCTCAGCTCTGTTAAATAACCTGCTAGTTATTGCCTGTCCTGTATGGAATTGGAAGTCGAACCATCATTACAAAACCCATCTACCCATCACATTCCATATTAGATCCAGGCTTCACTCATGCTATGGTTTTAATTACAGCCAAGCACTTAATTCTTCCTCTGTGTACACTTATGTGCAGCAAATAATTTAGTTAGCACCGGATCTGCATTAGACACGACAGAAAATGACTCCGACTTTATTAACTGAATATAATTGACACAAAAAAAGATGGTGCATTATAAAGGTGGGGAATGGTAAGTTGGCTAATTAGCTAGCTTATTAGCTAGCTTATGTAGTGGAGAGCTAATACATATGACACAAAAGAACTGGTTTTGAATGAGCTTTGAAAGCCACTTAAAAAGTAATCAGTGAACAACTGTGACTCATTAACAGTCAGATGAAAGATATAAATACATTTTAAAATACACGCTGTAGTCGCCTACATGTTTCTTCTAGTCTCTGCTGTCCTAAAGGTAGTTTCATTTTGTGAAAAAAAGATATTTCTTCTTAACTTTGGATTGAAGCTATGTACACTTTGCTGAAAAGCAGCTGCTAAGACCATGTACTCACTATTACATGATGCTTAAACTTTATGTAGCCAGGACAGTTATATTTATTTTTGGTACTGGAAATAAAATTTGGCATTGAAAATAAAATGAATTGAAAAAGGAAACACTAGCACTGAAACTGAAATAGTTCTCTTTACAGTGACAGATTCCATTTGTATAACTATATATTTAATACTCTTTTAGAAATATAGATATAGAAAAAAAAAAGGACCTACATGCAGGAAAAACACAAAAGGAAGTGAAGTAAAGCAAAGCAAGCTTCTGATAATTGTGATTTCTCAAAATTAAATATTGATTTGTGTAAATAATGTACATATGATAAAATAATAAACGTTCTTTTTGTACAGTAAGGGTTACAGACCCTCATCTCCTCCATGCACTTGTATTTTGAGCGTATCTAATGCCAAACATTACAACACACTAAGCAAAATTATAGATGAATTTGACTTTCTGTTGATATTGTGATCACATTCTTATTATACATTTTTTTGAAATATATCTTTGAATTATTTTTGAAATAAAATAAATTTTTTATTATTAAATAAATTATAAAATTATTTTTGTAATACTTTTTGCCCTTTTGATACAAGGGATACAGGATGGATCCATGCTTTCATGTTGCCTATGCCTAATTCTGAACCTACCATCCGAATGTCACAGCAGAAATCCAGACTCATCAGACCAGGCAGCATTTTTCCAATCTTCTATTGTCCAGTTTTGGTGAGCCTGTGCAAATTGTAGCCTCAGTTTCCTGTTCTTAGCTGACAGGAGTGACACCTGCTGTAGACCATCAGCTTCAAGGTTGGATGTGTTCTGCATTCAAAGATGCTCTTCTGCATACCTACTGCTATCTACTGGTGCTCACCAGATATTTTCTCTTTTTTAGGGTTCATCTCTGTAAACCCTAGAGATGGTTATTTGGGAAAATCCCAGTAGATCACCAGTTTCTGAAATATTCAGACCAGCCCATCTGTCACCAGCAACCATGCCACGTTCGAAGCTTGAACTTCAGCAGCATCTTGACCATGTGTACATGCCTAAATGCACTGATTTGCTGCCATGATATCTACATTAACAAGAAGCTGAACAGGTGTACCTCAGTATATCAACTGAAGGGCCAGATACATCTCTCAGGTCCTGTGTCAGGTCTTTGCTGGATTTTTTTCCCTGTTTCTTAAGGACATGACTTTCAGATACTGCTCACCTGCTGTAGATAGTTTTTCAGGCCTACCACTTCTTCTTTTGTCCTCCAATTGTCCAGTCTCCTCAAATTCTTTAAGGACATACTGCACACCATGCCAAAATGTGGCAAACAACTACAGCAGCCCAAAACAGACGAAGACAGAAGCTAAAGTCAAGTGAATCACTCACTTGACAATATGACTAACAAGAAAAAATAGGAAATGAATTAAACAGCACACAAGAACAAACAGGGACAGAGGAACATGTAACACTGGGAGAAAAAACACAAAAATAAAACAGGAGTAAACCTTAAAAAAACAATAACCTAACTCCACCTAACAATAGCTACCCGTAACAGCATTTGAGTAACTGTGTCATCCTTTTCTGTGTGGAGAGGAGCATTTGAGTAGGATTCTCAAGGCATTAAATGCTGCTGCTGTCAAAGGCAGCAGGTGTTCTTCGGTGTCGGTGCCTTCATCACAACAGTCTGCAAAAAAACACTTTTCTGGCCATTATTCACCATCATATTTCAAGAACAGAAAGAGAGAAGGATGTAAACCGTCACCTGACAATTGTACACAGCACTGTGGCAATATTTCAGTGTACATCAATAACAGAAAATGGTAACAGTAATGATGAAAATATCCAGTATGAAACTTTCTCATGAGCTTTAATATGGTGTGTCCAGTTGTTTAAAAGCTGCTAAAAGTTGCTTCTTTGATGATTTTGATTGCTGGAATGACACTCGGCAGATGAGAATAAATTTGCATGTATTTTTATACTGCAGTTAACTTCATAATATAGTGGTCTGAATTTTTGCTACAGCTATAAAAGAAAAAAAAAAAAAACGCTTACATTAACAAGTTTTCCTCAACTCTTTAAGAATCTAAGTGAATATGACCTGAAATATGTAGCCAGATAGCAGCTTTAAATTAGACGCAATCTGGGGGGGGGGTAATTTCACACAAAAAGGAAACTGCTTACATGCTATAAAAATTGTGCTTATGGCTATAAAGCAGAGCACAGTCTCTGTAATGTACAGTGTGCAGCTGGCCAGGCAGCTTCTATAAATGACTTTGCACAAATGTATAGAGCTCTCTGTATGTGTGGGTCGTTCTCATTTACACCATATGCTGTAAGCGTGCATGTGTATATTTAATGTTTAGGGAAGCATGAATAATTACTACAAGACAGAGCCCTTGCCTCCTAAAAATGATGCAGTGTGAGAATGCAGGATCTCGCAAATATTGGCGAGTGCATTCAAGTTGAAATGCAGCATTGTGCAGTCAGAATCTTTGAACCACCCTGAGGGTATGGAGACAAAATAGCAGACTTTAACAGCTATGTTGTGTAACACATAACATGGTCAGAACTAGTGTAGCACTCCTTTATAGTAATGCATCATATTTCCACACCTACACCAAGCAAGAGACATAAAATCTGTCATAAGAACAGGCTTTATTTGAGCTGTGGATGACTTTCTGCTGCACAGCAGAGGCTGCAGTGCATATATTTTGAAACACTAGTGCCACATCATCTGTGGCTATGTCAGTGTCTACCTGATTCTCTACTGATAATATGATGATGATGATGTGTGTGCGTGTGTGTTATTTTCTTTTTAAAAATACTTTTTTCATCTCAATCGTTCAGACATTTAAGCCAACTCTATATTTCACTATTTAAAAAAAAAATGCAGGCTCATTGTTTTTCAATTTGATCTTGTACATTTGTCTGAGAAATTAAGCCAACACAGAAATGCAGAAAACTGCAGTTGCTCAAATGGCCACTTGAAGCTGGCTCCAAAAAAAAAACAAAAAACAGTAGATTTAACAATCTTTACAACCTGGTACAAAAAACTGTTTTAGTCTCTATGGATAGTTCCCCCGTTCATAACAACTGAGAGTTGAGCCTAGGGATCGGGAGGCAACTATCACTAAAGGTGTGCATTCCGCGACTGTTTGGCGAGTGGTTCCCGGAGGTTGCTGGTTGTCGGTAGTATGAAATGGGTCACAAAGAGGTATACGATGCTGTGCTGAGAATTTGCATTTGCTTTAATTGCTAGCAAATTGTTGCTGTCGCCTGTAGTTTGCATGGAAGACGCTGACTTGCAAACCACTCACTAAAAGTGTTTGTTGCAACGGTAAGGGACAACTTTTTCTTTGAAGGTGAACATTCTCCTTTTCAGGTTTGTGTCACACTTTTTCAAGTTTCACTACAGCTCAGAGAGCAAATAGTGGGTGTTTGCAGACAAGTCGGCGTTTTCCATGCAAACTACAGGCGAATGCGGCAATTTGCTAGTGACCAAAGCAATCACAAAGAGGTTTTTGGGGCAGCACCCTCTTTGCGACCAATTTCACCTGGCAACAGCCAGCAACCTCCAGTCCCCACTCGCCAACTTGTTGGGGGAATGCACATTTTTCACCAGTGACTGTACATTGCCAGGGGGTCATCGACCGGTGTCTAGGCCTGTGTGACTGAGGCCGAAGGCTTAAAGTTAAGTGTGTGGCAAGAATGAAGCCAGCTCTCTGTTAGGCTTCACTCTGTTAATTTGAATAAGGGAACTTGGACCTCTTTAAGAGAATTTTAAAACTAATTATCTGACAAATAATATAGCACGCTGTGTGTTACAGCCCATCCAAGAAAACTGCTACATTTTTCATGAGTGAAATTTTAGTAATTTATTATTATTTTGTTACTTAGCACTAATTAGCAGGTATGTGTGTCTGTGCATTGCACCCTTCCTATTTACAGATCTAGCTTGCTAACCAAGCTTGCTAGACTTAGCTGATAACTTAGCACTTGAACCTCTTTTCCAAATATGGCCCCTTCTGGCTTCAAAAAAACAACGTGGCACTGTGAACCAATGGATGATGTCATAGTGGCTATGTGCTTCTTTTATATACAGTCTATGTTAATTCATAATGAGTTTTGCAGGAGCTGCCTTAGCCATAGCTTACCTAGTTCTTTCTATCTTGTACTCTGGATATTTTTTTCCCAGATAAGCACAGTGGAGAATTTTATAAGCAGTCTGATAGACGAAAAATATTTTAAGCGGTCTTTAAAAAACTATAGACTGCACATTGAGCTCCACAGGATCTTCTAGGAATGATGACTTTATTTTCCAGAGAACTGATTGGTCAGTAGGTGTTGGAATTGTACATACTGATGTCTTATCTCAAACACAAGCTGCTCTGGAGCAGGCTAGGTCTACAGCATACGTTTCCATGGTGATGCACCCCAGTAAGAAGTGAACCACCTTTGTAACACTGAAAACCCAGGATTAGTGTAGTTACCTCACTAAGCTCCTAATCCTGCTTTGTAGTACAGGCCTCTTGTCTCTGTCCTAACAACCTCAAACTTACCAAGTCTAAAGTAGCAAGTGCAGGAAAAACTCACAGAACATAAACAGAGGGAGAGGGAGAGAGAGATTCCTTTATTTATTAGTGCGATGTACATTTTTTAACACGCCTAGAGCCAACAGAATACATAAAAAAAAAATAAAGATCTACTTTTGCTGATGCCATATATTTCTCAATTAGGGAGGGCATAAAACATGTGCGATGTGTGCACTTTTATAAAGTGTAAAATATATCGCTGGTCAGAATATCAAAGTTCCTCTAAATGGCACTGTTTCTGTGTGTTGTAAGGTAAGGTGGAGTCAATATTTTTTTTTTGTGTCGAGGTTGGAGTACTAGCAGGTCAGTGATAAATGAGAATGGACAAGGATTTGCTTTCCAGCTTTGAGAGTATAAGATGAGACAGATGTAGTTTACTAGGCCATCAGTGTCACTGAGTGGAATGCATTGGAACTGCGTCCAGTGGACAAGCTGTATGAACCAGGACTGACACAAGCTATGAGTCCAGGTTATGATGAGTGGCATGTGGGCTGATTGTTGGAAGTGTGCGCATGTGTTCATGCATCACTTGGCCCACTTGTTTTGATCTTCAAATATCTTCGGTTAAGCCAGGATACTACTTAATGCTTAATTAGTTTCATGTGTAGCTGGTAACATCAGAAGTTGAGAAGAGCTGTACACTTTCAGTCTAGTTTTAGTCAATGTCAGGTTTTTGATTCAGATTTTTTTATTCAGAAATTGTCTTCAAGGTAAAAGGAAAAAAAAACAAAAACAAAAAAGCTTCAGCTTATCTGGTATTGCACCACGGAAATGCATGATAAAGGCACTCTAGGTAAACTTTCTATTTTTTCTAGGGTTTCCTCAAAACTGTGAGAGGCTGATAGCTGATAAAATAGCACCACGGTGCATTACAATATGGGACTGCACCATGGGTATTCTTTTGTTCACAGGCCCCACAGCTCAAGCAGGAACCAATGAAATAATAAATCAGAATTGACAAAGTTAACTAAATATGTGCATCCTAAATATATATGAATACTGCCAAAAATTGCAACAATTGCAAAAACATGATTATTTGTATTTTGTGTATGTGTATTATGAATGTTATGGTATGACATAAACTGTGTAAATAGGAAAACAAGGGGAAAGGTTAGCACCATTTTGACTGCTGTGTGACTGATATATATATATATATATATATATACAACTCTGGCAAAAAATGAAGAGACCACTCCAAAATTATCAGTTTCTCAGATTTTGCTATTTATAGGTATATGCTTGAGTAAAATGAACATTTTTGTTTTATTCTATAAACTACTGACAACATAACTCCCAAATTCCAAATACAAATATTTTCATTTACAGCATTTATTTGCAGAAAATGAAAAATGGTCAAAATACCAAAAAAGGTCCAGTGTTTTCAGACCTCAAATAATGCAAAAAAACCCCCAACAAGTTGATATTAATTTTTAAACAACACAGCTTTCATGCGTCTTGGCATGCTCTCCACCAGTCTTTGACATTGCTGTTGGGTGACTTTATGCTATTCCTGGTGCAAGAATTCAAGCAGCTCAGCTTTGTTTCATGGTTTGTGACCATCCATCTTCCTCTTGATCACATTCCAGAGGTTTTCAATAGGGTTCAGGTCTGGAGATTGGGCTGGCCATGACAAGGTCTTCATCTGGTGGTCCTTCATCCACACCTTGATCGACCTAGCTGTGTGGCATGGAGCATTGTCCTGCTGGAAAAACCAATCCTCAGAGTTGGGGAGCATTGTCAGAGCAGAAGGCAGCTAGTTTTCTTCCAGGATAACC